>JABSTT010004406.1:0-24081 GCA_013339685.2 Hyalomma asiaticum | reverse complement strand
GGAAGAGGAAAGGAGGAAAGACAGGGATGTTAGCCAGTGCTGAGACCGCCGGGCTACCCTGTGCAGGGGAAGAAGGGTAAGGGGACTGAAAGATAGCAGAAAGGAGACACGACAAGAAAAAAGAAAAAGAGAGAAAAAAACACACGCACACAAACGCGACACTGCTTAAAGTCTGTCCCTTAGACCACTCGTCCGGAAAAATCGCAACAACGCGTTGAGCGCTTTCCGTGCTGACGATGGACATGGCCAGTGTCCCAAGACTCGTTGCTCGGACAAAGGGCGCCTGTCAAGTCGGTCTAGAGCAGCGGTAAGTTCTTTCGTAGGGCCACTGAAACGGGGCACTCACACAGAAGATGAGAGATCGTTTCGTAGCAGCCGCAGTTCTCGCACATAGGGTCGTTTGCCATTCCAATACGAAATGAGTAGGCGTTTGTGAAGGCAACGCCAAGCCACAGGCGACAAAGAAGTGTCTCTTCAGCTCGAGGTATTCCTGAGGGAAGGTGGAACTTAAGGTCTGGGTGCAAACTATGTACACGAGCATTGGTGAAATCTGACGAGTCCCACTGTGCGCGCGTAAGTTCACGTGCTAGGGATTGAAGCCTTGCAGATGTGTCGGTCCTGGAGAATGGTATTGCTCTAGAGTGGTTATCATCGTGGGCAGATCAGGCGGATTTATCAGCAAGGTCATTGCCGTTGATCCCACAGTGCCCCGGTATCCACTGGTACGTGATGTCGTGTCCTTGCTCGACGGCATGGTGGTGAAGAATTCTTATGTCAGCAACCAGTTGCTCGTGAGGTCCGTGACGAAATGGCGATATCAGACATTGAAGAGCTGCCCTGGAGTCTGTGAATATGGACCATGCATGGGAAGGTTCTGCAATTATGACTTCTACCGCTGCATGAATTGCGGCGAGTTCTGCAGCTGTCGAAGTTGTGAAGTGGGACGTCTTGAATTGTATGGTGACAGACTTGGCTGGAATGATCACTGCTCCTGACGCGCTCACAGAGGAAACTGACCCATCCGTGTAAACGTGAAGGCGTCCGCTGTGTTGCTCATGCAGGAACATTAGGGTGGTTTGTTGTAACGCTAAAGTTGACATGTGGTTTTTGTTTTTAATTCCGGGAATGGTCAGGAGCGCTTCGAGGGGATGAAGGCACCACAATGGTAATGATGGCCTTGCTGGAAGCGTGAAACCCGATGGTAGGACTGCACGATGAGCAGCAATAATGGCGCTGAATTCGGAGTCTGGCCTAGAAACGAGAAGAGAGGCTAAGTGGTGCGATGGAATTCGGGCGAGATGTCTTAGGTGTACTCGTAGAGCATCCACACGAAGATATGTTGTGATTGGATGATCACGTGCGACGACGACTGTCGCTGCTGTGGATGCACACTTCGGCAGTCCAAGGCATATTCTCAGTGCTTGAGCTTGAAGCGACTGGAGAACACGCACATTAGTTTTACGTGTTCAGCCCAGCACTGGTAGGCTGTAGTGCATGAATCCAAGGAATAACGCGGTGTAAAGCTGGAGCATCGCTCGTACAGATACACCCCACGATTTTCCCGCAAGAAACCTGAGCACGTGGGTGATATTCGTCAACTTCCTTTTCATATAGGAAGTGTGAGGGCTCCAAGACAGGTCGCTGTCTATTATTACTCCGAATAATCGGTGTGCCTTCTCATACATGATGGCCTGTCCGTTAATTCTAATTACGTAGCGTTCCATGTCCTTGCGTGTAAAGGCAACTAACGAGCACTTCTCAGATGACAGTTCGAGTCCCCTTTCATGAAGGTACTTCGAGGTTAGTGTGGCCGCTCTCTGAAGCCGGGCCCGTACATACACACGTGTCACACCTGACGCCCAGATGCAAATGTCGTCAGCATATATAGAAAGACGGACAGACTGTGGAAGTGCAGTGCAAGGTTGAAAAGTGTGGGGCTCAGGACCCCGCCTTGTGGCACGCCACGAAAGGTGCAATGGTGCGTTGTGGCACCATCCTCTGTTTGTACAAAGAAAGTTCTGTCTTTCAAGTAGCTGCAGATCCATTTGTAGACACGGCCGCCTAGTCCAACATTCCCCAGCGCATCCAGGATGGATCCATGCAATACATTGTCGTATGCGCCTTTCACGTCCAAAAATATTGCCACGGATAGTCTTTTTAGGCTTTTTTCCTGTTGGACAGATGAGACAAGGTCCACGACGTTATCAATAGAAGACCGTCCGCGGCGAAAACCAGCCACAGCATCAGGGTATATGCGCATATGTCCTGGAATTAAATCCTTGAACCTTTCATCAGGTTCAAGGATTCTAATTCCATTATAATCCTTGAACCTTCCATCAACAGCAATGTCTGACCTGTGCTGCCAATAATCTTTACATTCGAAGGGAAGCTCACTGCGGTTTGGCCATCCATCATTGCAGTAGCTGCTCAGCTTGCTGCAAATTGGATCTTTCGCTTGCTTTCGTCGAATTTCTACAAGTCTCTTGTCAGTTGAAGGAAGATTGGCAATTACGCTTCTAACGTAACATGCAACTTCTTCTTCAAGCTCCGTGCTATCTCGATGAGGTAGCGGCTGTCGAGACAGAGCATCAGCAGCGACAAGTTCTTTGCCTGGCACATGTGTCATTTTGTACGAAAAACGCATCATGCGCATTTTTAGCCTCTGTAGCCTGGGCGTGATGTCCGACAGATTTTTCGACATGAAAATTGGCACTAGCAGCTTGTGGTCTCTTTCAATGGTAAAATGTAAACCAGTCACATACTCCTGAAACTTCTCACATGCCCAGGTCACGGCAAGGCCCTCTTTTTCAATCTGCGCGTATCTCCCTTCCGTTTCGGACAGGCTACGGGATGCGTACGCTACAGGCCGATACTCTCCATCTTTCTACTTCTGTCGCAGAACTGCCCCCAGCCCAAACGATGAGGCATCCGCTGAAACTACTGTCGGATTCTCTGGATCGAGCACTGACAGAACCGGGCTTTCACACAGCTTTTTCTTCAATAGTTCGAAGCTTTTCTGCTGGGCTGAGGTCCATACCCACTCGCTTTTCGTGCTTAAAACAGCGTTCATGGGGTGGGCTATTTCTGATATGATCGGCACAAACTTCATCAGGTAGTTCGTCATTCCCATAAACTTTCTCACCTCTTGAGTGTTTGATGGGGGTCTCATGTCAATAATAGCCTGAACTTTCGAAGGGTCAGCATGAATTCCTTGGCTGTCGACAATGTGGCCCAAGAACTTTTCCCTTTGTACATTGAACTCACACTTTTGACGATTCAACGTTACGCCATGTTTCTGTAATCTTTGCAGAACTCTTCTGAGACGGGCGTTATGCTCTGCTTGCGTTCTGCCATAGATCAGAATATCATCCATGTTACACACGACGCCTTCTAGGTTATCGAGAAACTGGGACATCTTCATTTGGAAGAATTCGGGCGCAGAACTGATTCCGAAAGGAAGTCTTTTGAATCGGTATGTGCCGAATTGCGTTATGAACGTGGTCATGTTTCCAGACTCCTCCGCGAGTTCGAACTGCCAAAATCCTGAATTGGCGTCGACTTTGGAAAAGTATTGAGCTCCGGCAAGTTGCGCAAGCACATGCTCAGTTACAGGCAGAGGGTGAACCTCTCGCTCGACAGAATTGTTTAGCTCAGTCAGGTCTACGCATATGCGCACATCTCCGTCAGGTTTTTGAACAATGACCATTCCAGAACACCATTGCGTTGGCTCCTCAACTGGCTCTATAACGTCGAGCTCAACCATCTCTTGAAGCTTTGCCTTGGCCTTCGACATTAGCGGTATGGGGACTTTTCGAGGAGTGGTCAACATTAACGGTACAGCATTTTCTTTAAGCTTGATGTTGTATGCGAGCTTAATTTTTCCGAGACCGGAAAAGAGTTTGGGAAACTCGCCCTCTGGGTTGACAGCTCCGCTTTTCTGACTGATGACTTGATCAAGACGCTTTACGATGCCTAGTTTTTCGCTTGCTGCCCTTGACAAGAGAGGCGTGTGGAGGCCATCCAGAACGTAGACGTTTGCCTTTGTTGACTTGTCGCGGTATGATATCTCTGCTGTTATCATGCCGGGAACAGCAAGCTCCTGCTGGTTAGGTCCCCGCAAGACTTTCCCTGCCTTCTTGAGGTGAGGACTCTTGAAATATCTCTGGTACAATTGGAGAAGTATGACAGTCACATCTGCTCCTGTGTCCGCTTTGAAGGTGACAGGCGACCCGTTGATACCCACAGCAGCCATCCACTTGTCGTCGCAGCTGGATGAGATGGCTCCGTGAAATGCGTCGTTGCTACAGACGATCTCGCGGACTGATGCTCCTCCTTTGCAGACGCTGGCAAAATGTCCTTTGTGACGGCACTTGTTGCATGTCGCCTTTTGCGCAGGGCACTTCCCTGAAGTGTGCTGCAGGTAGCCACAGAACGGACGCTGCTTTGCTTCGTATTCAGGTGGCTTCCTAACTTGTTTTGAAGGAACCTTGCGATTTCCATGTGGTACGGTTGGTCTACGAGCCAGGCCGACTCTATCCACTTTCCCTTCGTTGTTTCCGTGCAGCGTAGCAGGTTGTTCTTTTACGACTTCAGACTGTAGCACCATTGTGGTCGCCTTTTCTAGGGTCAGCTCCGCATCCAGCTGCATTCTTTCCGACAGCTTGCTGTCTCTGATGCCCACAACTATGCGGTCACGGATCATCTCGTCGTGCAATTCTCCGAAACTGCACAACTTGGCCAGTCGGTGTAGCTCTGTGGCGAACTCTTCGACACCTTCTCCTTCCCGCTGTTGTCTTCCGAAGAATGTCGCTCTGTCGTACACGACATTCTTGCGAACTATGAAGTGGTTCTCGAACGCCCTCAGGACATCGTTATACTTGTTCGTCTGCTCGTCTGTCAACTTTAATGAGGCGAGGATGTCTTCTGCCTTGTCGCCCATAAAGTAGACCAGTGCGTAGACTTGTTCCACTGAGCATTTCGAAGCGAGGCCACTCACGATGCGAAAACGTTCAAACCGCCGCTTCCATTGCGGCCACTCTGGAGTTTGTGAAGGAGAATTCCTCCGTAGGCCTGCACTGAAAGCTGGAGGTAGCCATTTTTCCTTGCTGAGGTTGCGACTCCTCCATCGGTGCTCTTGGCAGGTTCAAATGTGCGCTCACCATGTAGTGTTCGCGGAGGCCGAGAAACGTACAGCCGACAGGCATGGCGTTCAGTCTCAAAGTGTCTCTATTTCTCCGTTCGCCTCCCCCGGCTCGCGTGCCCGTAACTCCGTCGTCGGTTGGCCGGAGCCCGCTTCCCGGCGGCTCCCCTCCGTCGGCTCGGATTCTCACTGCGTTGCAGCAGTAAACACACAGCACAGTTATCACAGCGCGAATATCGCTGTTGTGTATACCGGCGACCATGCACGGGCTATGGGGTCCGCGTCTTTGGAATGCCCGACCATCCAAAGGATAGCTGCGTTTTCGAGGTCGCACTTGTCTACAATTAGGAGCGCTGACCGGCTGGTGATTCCATTTCGCAAACTGCGGCAAGATCTTTTGTGAACCTCTCATGGTCATTCCTGGTGAAGAGCCTCATTTGGTTGATCACGCAGTGCTTACTTCCTGTACAGTAGCTGCGTCTTTCGCGCATGTCGCAGTCGTTCAGAGCTGTTCACCTGTTTAGTCCATGACGCTACATATGTATTTATTCGCTCCTTGTTATTTAGCAGCATCCGTGAATTGTATGCACGCATCGTTGCTATTACTCTCCAGCCGCTGCTGCAACGCGGTGATCGTGCTTTTAGATGCGAAGCATCTTTTAGCGGTGGCATGTTCCGCGGCATCATGTCCGCGCTCACACTCCGCATGCGCAACTCTCCTTCCCTGTCTCCAACAGCTGCGCGTTACTCTCTCCACTTCTCTCCTACCACCTGCTTGCGCTTCTCTTGCGTTCTCGCTTCTGTCCCGCGGCGTCGGCGTCCACACCCGAAATGCGCATGCGGATCCTCCTCTCACTCCTCTCCTTGTCTCATTTCCTCTCCACTCCGCATTCCTCCTCTCCGAACGGCGCGCGTTGACTATGGAAACGCTCTTCGATGAACGGTTTAACTGCTCGCAAGGAACGCTGACGCAGGTAGCGTCTGCTAGCGTCAAACCAATACAAAGCGGTGTGCACCCCAGTGCTCCTTCGCATCGCCTCATGGTCCCCTTTAGCGGGAGATGGTGTATTTTTTTTTCTTCCGTGTCGTATTCCGGGTAGATGTACTTAAGTGTGTAGCATATTTTTTTTTCTACTGTATTTCTTTGGGTGTGGACGGCGGCCAGTGTGCTTCTCATCTGAATGTATAGCCGAGATGCTTTATAAGTGCTCGTCTCGTTCTAAGGCGATAGCGTTAAAGAGCTAGTTTCGCCGAAATTCAGCTGTCGTTGTCGGCATCGTTGGTTGTGAGAAGAAAGCCAGCATTGCCGTGAGCGAAAATTCGAGGTAGTTGCAAAGAAAAAAGCAAGAGAAAACATTTCGTTCGTGTAGGAATGAAACCTGCGACCACTCGCTCCGGGGCGCGATGCGGTACGACGTCTGTTAACCCGATATGCACCAACATTTGGATGGTAGGGAAAGAATGTACAGCGAACATGAGTGAGTACAGCGAACATCCTTACTGACATGATATACTCGTCATGTACGTCGCGATTAACGACAGCGCAAGCACGTGTGGCTCATACGCGTAATAGCCAACACGTGGTATTAGGGTATGCGCCACATATGTTTGAATTTACATGGCCTATGTCGAACTCGAGCCAACTGAAATAGACATTTGACTAGAATATAACAAACGCATACCGTTTGTCGTAGCATGAGCTTGAAATGTAGGTGTAATAAACACACACATAACCACGAAGGCAATGTAGTATCTGAAGCCAAGCTACTAAGCGAACCGTTAGGCGGGTGTCGAACCCGGGCCCCCCGGGTGCTAATGCAAGCAAGCACTCTACCGCTCGGCTACGGCGGCTCGTCCCACAAAGTAAATATAGCAATACACAAGGAGTTTGTGATGATTATTTTATGCAGGTTCTTTTATAGGTTCGTTTTAGGACGACTCTCCCAGGCGAAGCCTCCGAGAATCTAATCAAGGACAAAGCCGTTTTTCACACAACACGACACACACACACAAGCCTTTAATCAAACTGTTGGAAATAGAGAAAAACTAAACGACAAACACTTGAAAGAGAAACGAAAGCATGATAGAATTGAGTAAAGTTCTAATAAGTCTCTATAGGCGCTACGGGGAAAAGTCCTGGCGATTTACTCTCTAATAAGGGTTCGACGGTGATGCGTGAAGTCGACGCGGGAGAAGCGCATGGCTCACCGAATCTTCGATGAGCTTCAGTGGAGACGAACGAGCGAAGTGCATGCAGACGGCTCGGAAAGGACGACATCGGATGTCTCGTTGCGACGAAGAACGTGGGCGGTTAGGCGGCTCGATCAGGTGGTTGCAGCATCCCGGCCAGGCGTCTCGGCGTGGAACTCGGACCCGTAGCCCGACTGTTCCAGCTATGCCTACGGGCACAGGAGTTTACCAAGTTCTTGCCTGGAGCTTGCGAGCCGCTGGGGTTCAGTTGGCTGGAGTCAGGTCAGCAGGAGGTCCCGGTCGGGTGAAGCCCTGGTGGCTCGGGTCCGGAACCCGACTGCCGTCTTCAACGCCCGAGCCGGTGGACGATCCGCTGCCTTCCGCTGCCTTTCTCCTTCCTGGAACTCTTTCGTGGAACCCTTTCGTGGAACCCCCCGAGAATCCCGATGCCGCAAGCTTTTCTTGTCTTTCCGCTTGCTTGTTCCTGTCTGATTGGCCACCGCTGTGGCACCGTGTTATTCAGCCAGTGGCCGCTAGGAACTCGGTGGATGTTTGTGGTTGGCTGCCTTGTTTTCTGATCCTATTTAATTTTGCAAGGCCACGCCTTTCTCATTCGTCGTTTTCATGTGCCGTCCTCCCGCTCCGCGAGCGTCTTCTCACGTCGTCTTCTTCTTCATTGCGTCCCTTCTTTTGTTTTTCAAGCGCAGTTTTTGAACCGCGCACATCACACATCACAATAAGCCCCCTTTCGGATAAGTTTTTTTTTTTAACAAGGAAAAAAAAACTGCAGAGATGTGCGCGTCAAGTGAACCACAACACGTCCACACACAATTCAAGCGATAGCTCACATAAACGCACTTGGTGTACCTTCAGACTATGACGTAACTGGCACACTTAAAGGTCAGCCTAAACACACATGTGCCATACTGACACATGTCAGTAATCAACAAAACTATTCACAGCTTATGTACAAAATGTCCTTTGAACAGTCCAACATTCAAACCATGGGAGCCTCCGGTCTTCAGAGTGCCCCTATGTAATTGCGTCCCAAACAAGACGTGCGCCACATTTCACGTGCTTATGGAAAAGCATAACATAGGCTGTTAGGTGCTTCCACTGAGAAATATATCGTCTGCTGCAGGCGAAAAAATAACTCCAACGCTTTCTCGAGCTGTTAGACAATACCCGGCGACGACAAAACTGCGTACGTTCTCTCCACGCGCACAGAGCCGGACGCGTTCGAAAGGTCCCTCCTGCCATGCTAACGCAAAGGCTAGGTCGATCAGCTGTGTACGCTCGTGGACCCTCAGCAGGAAGAGCTGCTGAATTCATGAACGCCCCAACAGGTGTATGAGCGTTCTTGTTGCCCATAAAGCCCTGTACAAACATTGAGACGCAGTTGGGGTTTTCATTCACCGGACCTAGCTCAGACCTCTTTGCTTCTGTATGTTGACTCTCCCTAACGAATATTTCAACAGTCACCTCTTTCTTTTCACCTAGAACGCTACATAGTTCTAGTACAGTTTCAATAGATTTTGTAATGCACTCTTGCACTTTGTCGATCTGTCCATCAGGATCATTTTGCCAGTTTACGCTATCGCATACTCCTGGCTCAAGTTGGGACTCTACCGTCCCCTCCTTAATGAGTCCTTGCTCATTCTCCTCGACTACTTCCGAACAGGTCACAACTGTGCTCTCCTGACAAGTCAATCTCCCTTCATTAAGGGAGTCTCCCAAATGATCCTGGACACAGCCTATGTCATGTGTAGCCGCAGCAAGCGGCACACCTAAACTGTGGGCGACAACCCCGCCGGACTTTTTGGAACGCCATTGATCATCATATTCTTGAGGTTCTCTTTCCTCCTCCTTAAGTGAGCTTGGCCTCCTAGAGGCTTTGTAACAGAACTCATCCTCTGTGGAACTTCCATGTTCCTCATTTGCGAAGTTGCACTTCGTTTCATCAAGCTCATACAAGCTAAATTTAGGTCCTTGGCTGCCTACGTCACTACCAGCATTTAGCTGCACATCTGGCGAAACGCCATAGCGATGCTCGTAATCGCCCCCCACGAGAGGTTCATTCTCCTGACCAATGCTTTTAGAGAAAACCTCAAACGCCGGCTCGCTCGAGCTCCCGCCTAACGCGCGCTCGCACCTTTCTCTCACGAGCCTCGTCCGCTCTGCCAGCTGAAGCCGCAACTGAAGCGTTCCTAACCTCAACTCTTCAAGTTCCCTTTCCTTCTTTTCCATTTCCTTTTCAAACTCCATCTGCACTCTTTCCTCCTCTAGTTCAGCTGCTTCGCGTTTGTCACACCACGCCTTTAACTCATCGCCCTCAAGACCCATGCGCCGTGCCAGCTTCTCTAACACTTCCCTTAATTCCGAAGTCATGGTTGTGGAAGATACAATTTCTGCGAAAAATAAACGGCTTTGTCCTGTCGCTGCGGACGCCAATTTGTGATGATTATTTTATGCAGGTTCTTTTATAGGTTCGTTTTAGGACGACTCTCCCAGGCGAAGCCTCCGAGAATCTAATCAAGGACAAAGCCGTTTTTCACACAACACGACACACACACACAAGCCTTTAATCAAACTGTTGGAAATAGAGAAAAACTAAACGACAAACACTTGAAAGAGAAACGAAAGCATGATAGAATTGAGTAAAGTTCTAATAAGTCTCTATAGGCGCTACGGGGAAAAGTCCTGGCGATTTACTCTCTAATAAGGGTTCGACGGTGATGCGTGAAGTCGACGCGGGAGAAGCGCATGGCTCACCGAATCTTCGATGAGCTTCAGTGGAGACGAACGAGCGAAGTGCATGCAGACGGCTCGGAAAGGACGACATCGGATGTCTCGTTGCGACGAAGAACGTGGGCGGTTAGGCGGCTCGATCAGGTGGTTGCAGCATCCCGGCCAGGCGTCTCGGCGTGGAACTCGGACCCGTAGCCCGACTGTTCCAGCTATGCCTACGGGCACAGGAGTTTACCAAGTTCTTGCCTGGAGCTTGCGAGCCGCTGGGGTTCAGTTGGCTGGAGTCAGGTCAGCAGGAGGTCCCGGTCGGGTGAAGCCCTGGTGGCTCGGGTCCGGAACCCGACTGCCGTCTTCAACGCCCGAGCCGGTGGACGATCCGCTGCCTTCCGCTGCCTTTCTCCTTCCTGGAACTCTTTCGTGGAACCCTTTCGTGGAACCCCCCGAGAATCCCGATGCCGCAAGCTTTTCTTGTCTTTCCGCTTGCTTGTTCCTGTCTGATTGGCCACCGCTGTGGCACCGTGTTATTCAGCCAGTGGCCGCTAGGAACTCGGTGGATGTTTGTGGTTGGCTGCCTTGTTTTCTGATCCTATTTAATTTTGCAAGGCCACGCCTTTCTCATTCGTCGTTTTCATGTGCCGTCCTCCCGCTCCGCGAGCGTCTTCTCACGTCGTCTTCTTCTTCATTGCGTCCCTTCTTTTGTTTTTCAAGCGCAGTTTTTGAACCGCGCACATCACACATCACAGAGTTGTGACGGTAGTTCTTGTGCAACTACAAATGCACGAGTTGTGTGTTTTAAGCGCTGCCAGGACGATTTAGTAAACGATAAATACGTCCTAGTATCGGCATGATTTTGTCCAAGTATTCTCGATTCTGTAGGAATACTCCAACGAAAGACGTTCATAATACTCGAACCAGCTGAATCTAGCTTCTACTGCTAATCGACCAAACATATGTCTGTGCTGTGCACTAAGTCGAGTGCAACGGTTACATCCTCAAATGAGTTGTCATGTTGTCGCACGGTGCTATCGAGTTTCCTGGTTAGCCCCCCTTGTTCATACACCCACTCATGCACTTTGCACAAGGACGTTAATCTTTTTCCTAACAAGACACTGAATGTAACACGATTCCCCAGGGGCAATCTCCTCGCTGACTGCTTCGCATGACGCCGATTCCCAGAATGCATGACAAATGCAATATTTTTACAGCGTAAGCTGTTATGAGATCACAACAAGGGCCGTTTTCGACGCCGTAGTTGGTAGTTGGCCGCCGCCGCCGATGTCTGTGACCGCTATCGCGCAAACTTGAGATAACATAAACAGGACCCGGGAGGATTCAAACCCACGTCCTCTACGTGGATTCGAACCTACACCCTGCGAGGGGCAGTCGGCTGTCCTACCACTGAGCTTGAAAAATCATCGCTAAAGGAGATAAACAGGTATAACGTCTGCCGAGGAATCACAATAAGAAGTGTAATGTTACGTGGTAGAATAATAACACGTGACGACACGTCGCGGAAAGCGGATTGCATAACGAGTTCGAGGAATTATTTGAAAGTACACAGGGCTGCATGCTTTGTAGCTCTGAACCCATTACAGATGCATCATCAACATCACCATTATTAAACAACCTTCTTCAACATTTCCGTCATCATTGTTACGAAGCGCTGCCCTTTGAAGTAGTTTTATTGTATGGTGCCGCGTATCACGCGGTAGGCGACGTTCGCAGCCCCGACAGCAACCTGACTTGGCTCTTCGATATACCTTATGGTTCCCTCTCGTAAGGTACGGACCGCTGCTGAAGAAGCGAATCGCAGAGCTACACACGCGGCTGCAGCAAGGCAAATTCGGCCACAGCAGACAGCTGTGCAGAGAGAAGCCCAAACCGCAACTCGCCATCGACGCCGGGCCAAGAGTTCGGTTCGTTTTCGGGAAAACGACCCCAAGAGACTCTCAGAGATGTGCAGTTATACAAATTTGCACGTTAAACTACCGCAGTAATTATGGCATAGCACTTCCCTACTTGGCGAAATGATAAGAGCTATGGCGCAGGGAATACCTACCACCTCTACTTGCGCAAGTTTCCTCAAGCGTTTAAAATGGCCTCTAAGAAAATCGGTCCTCCCGGTGCCCTTATACACAGTGTCGAAAATTTGTTGGATAAAATTCGGCCAAACCATCTCTCCCTGATTTGCAACAGATTATAGTCGCAGCTTCTCGCCATAAAGCGCCCCGAACTTTCGAAACATGGGTCAAAACATTGTTGTGATATTAAATTAGGAAAATTTTATATGCAATTCTCAATGCTTTCTGGAGTGTATCTGATGTTCATTATATCAAAATTTCTAATCAATGTTCTCAGCACAGCCCACACGCATTCAAAATTATACCTAACACCAACACATTCAAACAGTTTTCTTTCTGCAGACAATAGAGCTTGGAAATCCTCTGGCGGCAAACTTCGCTCAATAGCTAGGAAATGTTTTGTAGTCGCCAGTAGTAAGGTACTACCAAACGCGTAAATGACGTAGTTCGCTCGTATTTTTGTTTGCATGCACCTTCCTTTTTCTTGAAGACAAATGTCTTCCTTGGTCTGCCTAAGCGCGAAAAGCTTTCTCTGTCTATCACTCGACTCCCAAAACCGATTCAAACTGTCGGACAAAACCAACGGAGTGACTAGCACTGGTGGCACAAAGCCATACAAGCAATATTATACAGCACAAAGGAAACCTCAGGCCTATTTATGGCAAAGTATAGGCAGATGACAGTTATCTACAGCGTTCATTTAATTACGAACACACATTGAACAGGTTTTATGGTAGTGACTGAAAAATAAACGGGTTTGAAATAGTGTCATAGAGACGCTACGCATCAAAAGCAAGCCAACATAAGCCGCGGCTCTGTAGCCTGCTTTAAGCTAATAGTAATAAAAGGTTCCAACAGTGGCGTGAAAGCAGAGCGAAGACGGAAATTTGCATTAAAATCAGCAAAACCTCTATTGCATTCATCATGGGAGGAGTGAGATAGATGCGTGAGAAAGAAGAGAGGGTGTTACGTGTCGGGGCTGGCGGAAGAATATAGGCTTTCGGCAAAATTTGCAGTGAACCAAGCAGATATGCGGCCAAGTCCCGTACTTTTAGTGATGCATAGATTTAGCACCCCTGCTATTCTTTCTCATGATGACTGCATTATGTATAAATAAATAAATAAATAAATAAATAAAATGAGAAAATAACATGACAGACGTCAGGAATTATTTGAATGATAGGTTTTGAAAAAGGCGACGAGAAGACTGCATGTAATGAATTCCTGGCATTCACTCGATTATTATGTGCAGGATCAACGCCTGTGTTCAAATTGAATGATTGTATGCGCAGCGTGGGTTTCTGAGGCAGGTCGAAAGAACTATGGAAACCTTTTAAACGCGGCATAGTAAATTTTACTGCGTGTTCAATTATCGAGGTTTGCTTCTATATTTGAGGCTGCTTATTCAATTCAATTCAATTCAGTTTATTTTCGCCATCAAAACAAAACGTGATAGCCGAGGAGCCCGCGGTAAAAGCTATCTCTCGATAGTTTGACAAGGCCGTGGACACCTACAACGCCGTGGACACCTACGTCCCCTGAAACGATCGGTGGAAGTTGTCTTTTTCCAGACGTTCATTTCGGCCGTACAACGTAGCTGTAGATATCAAACCATTTACTTATCCCGTCGCGTCCTTCCGCATTTTGCTGCCCTACATTCCTGGGCTGTCCATGGCTGGCAGAGTCGACAACCGTGCAGAGGCCAGGAAGGCGGGTAGCAAACTGCGGAAGGACGGAAGGGGAAGCAGAGCCCAGGTTAACCTCCCCGAATTTCTTATGTCCTTCTCTGTCTTTCACTATCTCGTTAACGCAGTGTAAAAAACTTTGCATAACTGCTCTAGCACAGGCTAAACGTAGAAATTTCCGACCGTTACTATATTGAAAGTGCTGTTAATGAAGGGACGCAACAAATTTAGAGCAACACGGGGCTCCATCGTTACCAGAAATCGATCGAGGAAGTAACCTACCGAAATGGTTGTTCCTCAGCTGTCTGGGCTACTTTTGTCAAACGTATTCATAAACAGTGTTTTATAAAATACTTGGTGTCACCCATCTTTCTCATGAGGGCGTAATACTCTACGTTGGCATGCATAACTTACAAAATGTTTCTTACATCCGTTTTCGGAAACCAACATTGATACTGGCGGATCCTTTATGCTATCGTTGTACACAAACTCTGCACTATTATTCTCTATTATTCTGTAAAAGAAAGAGGAAGAAAACTTTATTAAATAAATAGATCCGTCGATTTGGTAGAGTTAGCGCTGCAAGCACCCTAGCTCGAGTGCGTTGAGGACCACAGTTCATCGGTGATGTGGCTTCGCTGGGCTCCCTTCCACCCTGCCCCGTGGTCAGAGACTACCATGCTTATTCCTAAGGGATAGCTGTGCTCTGCCTGTAGATGCCCATAGCATGTACAGGTACTGTGGTACGACCCACCTGTCGTGACATCTACTTATGTCGCCAGGTTGGATCGTTTCTGTGCGGGCCGTTATTGTAATGAAGCACACCTGCAAGAGCTCTGTACCACTATGTAGAAGCAGACGAAGATATTGGTCTGCTTTTGTGCGCGGTCGATTTTTAGCGAGCACAGCCGGCTTGCCCCATCTAGCTTATAAAAGCTAGCTTATATAGACCACGCAACCACTCCGTACAGATGGTGAACCAGCGAAGGCGAAGCGTGCGGCCCTGGTGCCTAGCAGTGCGTTAATCCCGACGGTGCATTGAACCGTCCGTCAATTATTGGTTACATGTTTGTGTTTGTTAATGAGGTTGCACGCACTTTTAGCTTGGGTTTACCACGGTGTTTATTTCACATGCCGCACACTGCCTCGGTTGATCACAGTCATGCAGGAGTACAATGCGCGGTTCACTGTTTTTGACTCACGCCGAAAGCGGGCGTTGGCCCCAGCGAACGCGTTCCCGCCATTGCCACGTTGACGCTACTCTGACCGCAACGCCGCGACCTCGGCTCGCCCATGTCGCTCGCGTTCAATCTCTTGAATTTGCTCGGCATTGTGGTATAGTGCCTAGAAAAAATAATGCACTATAGCTGTGGTTAGCAGCATCCGCCCGCCATCGGCGCGTGCGTTGCGCTTTGCGATTTAGGGCGGCTTGAAGGCCTGCCGGAACAACGCCTCCTAGAAAAACAATGCCTGGGGGGCTATCGGAGATCGGGTGTTCGCTCGAGAACGCTTTCCGAACACTGACGTCAAAAAGTGGGTGGTCCGCGATAGCTTTGAGCAATGCTTTGAGAATGGGAGGAGCGCGGACAGCGCGGCCAATGGGGAAGCGGCGCGCTCCTCGGATGATGACGTCCTCCGTTTGTCGTCTGCTTCTGAAAGCCAAAATGTTTCTCCTGAGAAATTAAGAAATCTGCTCCTTTTAAAAACGGTGCTTTCTTCTTTTCAGACGTAAACACGCTCTTAAGCATCAATATCGTTCTCTGCAGGTTCGCTAAGCGGTGTCGCGGGCGCGAAAAACAAGAAGCGTGCGCCTAAGTGGCGTCATATCTAAATTTCGTGTCGTCGTCTGCTGCTGCCATTTCCTCGCACAAAAAGGTGCATCTCGGCCCGCGGGTGCTCAGAGGCAGAGGGAGCTCCTTCTCGCATTTTTGGAGGTGCACCCGAACTGTGAAAGCCCGACAAACTCTTCACTACCGACAGCGCGCTGGAAACTTCCAGGAGCAATTAAAGAACATCAACATGCGCAGCTCTTTTCTCTCCGTCGAAATTCCACGGGCACTTTGGCACCCGATTTCCGATCTCTTGACCATTCCCTCGCCTGGAGCGTGGGACACCGTTCACCGCGACTCAAGCCTGGAGAAACAACTCCAGGCTATCAGACGAGCAGAGGAGGTGGCGGCGAGGATTTTTTTTTTTTGCCTAAAATAAAGTTGTTCTCTCTCTCTCGGGATCAAGTTCGGCGCACAGCCAACGTACTGTTCGCTTCGACAGACGAAATTGAGGCCGGAATTCACTTCCTGTCAAATCATCAAATACATCGCGAACCTCCAGCTGCTCCGCGTCCTATTTCAGCGACGACAATGCGAGGACTCAGCGCCCAAGTGGACCGCCATTTCCCTCTGTGACGCAACATTGCGCAGCCGCAGCCGCCGTTTCAATCCAAGCGGAGCCGCTGCCGCGGCCGGTGTTCGCAAAGTGTTCGTAAATCGTTCGAAAACCGTTCGCTGAGCGAGCGGCCTCGGGAATCGTTCTCCGCGTAGCAGACGACACGCTCGGTTTGAAAATGATTGACAGGGAATTGACGTCAATTTGACGACACCGAAATCTCGGGGCCCCGGAAGATTCGACGTTCCACAAGTCGCTACAGGTGGCGAAAAAAACCAGCCGCGGCGCGTTCCATCAAGTTGCGCGTATAGTGGAACTACTAACCTAGGGCGCAATCTTGTACACGTTCCACGGTGGAACGGAGGCGTTCCATCCCATCGAGTCGAACGCGATTGGTCAATTTGAACCATGACGACTGCCGTGACGTCAAATGTCACGTGAGCTGTGACGTCATGTTGCTGTCAATCATTCCGTGTCGTCTGCTACTGGAACGAACACGGAGGGACGGATGCCGAGAGCGTCTCTTCGGAGGAACGGATGCAAAACGGTCTTCGAGTGGCTTGGATTGGATTGAAACGCGGGCGCTAAATCCGTTCCAACTCAATCCGGCGCTCGAAAAATGGCGTTTCCATTCTCGTACGTGCCTTTTCGTGTCTCCTGCGCGGCTGCTGCAGTCACGCAGAGACGACGTCCGGAAAGATACGTTTGAGGAAGATGACAGAAGAGGAATTCCGGCGACATTTTCGTTTGTGTAAACGAAAAGTGCGTAGTTCGTGCAACGAACTTGTCCCCATTATTGGACGCCAGCGAGGCAGTGGCCTTTCTACAGAGAGGAAGTTGCTGTGTGCGCTTAGATTTTTCGCTACCGGGAGCTTTCAGAAGAGAGTCGGTTGCGAAGAGCTGATCGGCATGGCGCAGTCAGCTGTCAGCACCACTGTTCACGAGGTGTCGGAGGCAATTATTTCAGTTGCTGCCCGCAAAAAGTTGCTGCACTTCTCCCTGACGCCAGCTGCCAAACAAAGGGCCAAGGCGGCATTTTCCAGACGGGGGTGCATTCCGGGCGTGCTAGCGTGCGTCGACGGCACGCTTGTAGCCATAGAGAAGCCGCAAGGCCTCAGCCTGGGGGACACGGAAAGCTACATGACCCGGAAGGGTTACTATGCTCTGAACGTCATGGTCGTAAGTACCCTATTCGAATACTTTCCCCCTAATTGTAGTTTCGGTTGTTAATTGATCATCATAAGAGGCTATTGTCAGTGTGCCCGTTCCCAAACATGCTCAAGTGTGACGAATGTGTAAGGACGTACTGCTCCATGTGTTTGTGCTCACGTTTTTCTTTCCTTTTTCCAGTTGCGGAGGTGAGGGGAGACGGTAGCTGTGCATTCGTTCGTTTTTAAGATTTAGAATGTATGTCAAGAATATCGATGGTCACAGTGCGCACGAGTGCGTGTGCCGCATCAAATCTGTAATTTCGGTGTCTCACCTGCGCGTATAGAAGAACTGATATGGAATTCTGAGTCGCTGATTGTGGTCGAACCGCAAGGTGGCAAAAAAGTGGGCCAGTGATAGCTGTGACGGTACTTCCTGGGTTGCTGCATACATTCTCGCATGTGTACTTCTAAAAGGTTTAGTGACGAATTTGCTTTTGTCGTTCCTCAACCAATGTGTTTGGCAGTGATTAAATTTCGGGTTTACTCTTATGCAAATGTTGTGTTTAGCTTGTTGCCGGGGCTCCCCCACACCATACAATGTATTAGGTTCTCTGCCGTATGCAGAATGGAGTAGAGGAATGGAAAGATTAACACAGAAGTAATTAACGCCATCCGACAAGCGGACATGTGGCAAGAAGTGGTGCTGCTTGGTGGATGAAGGTTTTGCTCTCGTGGTTTCAGTTTGAACACTGCAGCATTTTGTGATGGCACAGTACATACACTTCAGTCATTTTTTTTTGCCATATTGACAGTGGTCAATGCCTGCAAGCGTCTCTGCAACGCTGTTGTGTATCGTGCCTGCAGGTGTGCAATGCTGACCTTCGCATCTTGGTTATTGATCCCGAATTCCTTGAGTGGTCCCATGACTCCTGGGTGTGGCAGCTTTACCCCCTGTGCGAGCAGCTCGCTTGGCAACTTGAACTAGGAGACTATGTCCTTGGTAAGTGTTTCAAATATGTACCATTCAATCAATCAATCAATCATTTTTTATTTCAAGTTCTCTTATTACATGAAAATACACAACACTGGTTATACCCATAGCCACTGGCAAGTAGGGGGTCTAAATAAATATGCGTTCTAAAGGAACAGATTGTGTTAACAAAGCAGATATTTTATAAGTACACTTCAATCATAACAATAATCCGCTGTAAAAATAATGTGTAACAAAGCAGATATTTTATAAGTAAACTTCAATCAACAATAATCCGCTCGTCGGCTAATTGCCACACTGCTTTATGTATGCAAATTACATGCAGAAAGGACCAGACCAATGCAGATACACCAACATGGACTGGGCTGGCATCCAACTTTGACCATCACGAGTGACCAAAGCTTTTCCTCTAGAGTCTATGCCCCTCTTACATTGTGCCACCCTCCAAAGCTAGAGCCCATTTTAAAAAGAGAAACAAAGGAAAGGGGCTCCAAAGGTAGCCTTGCAGAACTTGACTAGCTTTCCTAGAAAGGACTCCATGCTTAGTCCCCTTGGTCAGTGAAGTGAAGGATTGTGATGAAGATATTACAACTACAGGGAGAGATTGGGGAGGGTGTTCTCCACATTGTTGTGCTGGGAAGCACACAGAGTGGTAATGGGCTTTTGGCCATTCCTCTTCCCCGCACTGTAGTCTGTAACATTTATTGGTTATAACAACGCAATTTTGAGTGCACATCAATGTTGTAACTAGGCATTCCAGTATACGAACATTCCCACACAACTGCCTGCTGCAAGACTGCCAAAGGAAACACTGTGATAGTGGTGTTTTCTGCTCCCTGCAGGTTACCCCAGGCTTGACAGTGGTAGACCAAGGAAATGTGGTAGTTTTGTACAGGAAATCCCACTCACTGGCAAAGCTACTGCACAGTTCATGTGGCCTGTAGCACCCCTGAAGCTCCTGCAGAGTGTATGTCAGCCTTTCAGGCTGATGCTACAATATCTCGTACTGGAGAGCATTATCGCCATGCAGAGAATGAGTCTGGAAATCTTGCATATCAGTGTGACAGGTGTGGATGTATGCCACGCCTTAAAGGGTGACCTCTGTAAAACAAGCAAAAAGTGCAATGATACATAATTACACTTATTAGGTGGTTAGGTGTCTGTGTGTGTGCTTAAAAAAATGACCACTATATGAAGCTGTAGTGCTTTCATAAAGACCAGCTTGAATTTTAAGTATCACAGCACAAAATATGCTAAGGAGCAAATGCTTGGTTATGACTGCATTGCAGGTACATGCATTGAACAGGTAGTAGCACTCTGTAATGATTACAAAGGCCCAGCACACAGCGCTGGGCGTAACAATTGCAAGTATCACATTACAAAAACATTTACGCAACAGAAAGCAATGCTTCGTAATGATCACAGCGGGTTTCGATTTATGAATCACAACTGTATGCATTACAAACATGCCGTACTCGCAGCAGTGCAAGAATAAACATTGCACATAAAAGAAACACAGCAGGCATGGTGACACCCACCCCTCCCACGTGGTCTAGTGGCTGTGTTACTCGGCTGCATTTCGATGGGGGCCAAATGTTAAGGCCTGTGTGCTGTGCAATGTCAGTGCACGCTAAACAACCCCAGATGGTGGAAATTTTCACAACACTCCAATGCAGCATCTGTCATAATCGTAGCATGGTTTTGGGACGCCAAACCCCAGGAATCAAGGCACGGTGACGCATGATGAGCTTGCAGCAGAAGACACATAAATACAACACAAATACCCGTAAAACGTGTCCCACTTACAGCAGTACAAAGATGACTAGTGCTTAATAAAGGTGATGCAACATAGCGAAATGGACATACATGGTGGCCTCACATTGAACAAAACATAAATATAAAAAACACAATTACTTTCAGAACATGCTGGACTTGCAGCTACATACATAAAAAACGTAACAATAAATAAGTGTTAGAATAAATAAGCGAAACATGAGAAAATTAATCTTGGCCCCCTTGTTGCTTTTCTAGAGCACCGCCAATGCCTGCTGTCTGGGCCCTGATGGTGTGAAGCTCCTGCAAGATTTCACGCTGCTGCTGCACCTGCTCCTCCGCTGCAGCAGCCATGCGCTCAAGTGCTGTTCTTATCCCATGGATCTCCTGAAAGCAAAGATAACATTCTTTGCTGCCACCACTCAACTGGAAGATCCGGCGATTTTGCAGTGTCTGCTGAACTGAATGAAATTTTCAGTATATGTATATTGTCTCCTCAGTAATCTAATAATATATGCCAAGCCAGGCAGTTGCAAGTAATTTAGTTATCCCAAAATAAATTTTCAAAATTTTTACCTCACCATTGTTATATTTCTGACACCAGCTACATATTTCAGATGGCGGTGAGGCTGCGACATCGCATACACTGCTTGAGGCGTCTACCCGTTTTGGCTTGGGTTTGAACAGATCGGCTATTTAAAATTGTTTGTGCTTTTCTGAGCGAACTGAACAACCCTAGCTGCCACAGGATTGTCAGTACTGTTGGAAAACACCAATATCAGAACATGGTGAAAAAAACCACCGGAATTCCCATTTAACCAACCACCTGAATAGACGTTCACCTTGCTGGAGCAGCATAAAAAGCCACTGAAAGGTAAGTATTTCACCACATACAACCTTTCTGATGTATTGCAAAGTATGAGCTTTTGCCAATGTAAAGTATTTGATGCAGGTGTGCATTGTGGTAATGGGAGTCGCAATACTATTCGTATAACATTTCACAGCTCTGTTAATGGTCCCGCTCATTAACGTCTCCCTATATGCGCGCTGAGGGCACTTTTTGGTCATATATGAGTTAAATGTTTTGCTTACCTAACACACTGAAGCTCCATAACATCTCTGCACCACTGCTGTGTTTACGGTCTTCAGCCGCATCATGCTTCGCTACGACACCATATATGTTTAAACTATAAATCTGCACCATGTAGGAAGCGATAACATCGAAAAAAATAAAAAAATTGCCGTTTGGTAGTCGAGGCGGCGACGGCCCGCGATTGTCACAGTCGCCGGTAATTGTAGAATACGGCCCGGGCAGCCGCCCACTTCCCGTACTCCTGCAAAAGTACATGCAGTTGGCAGGACAAAATTTCCGGCCACCACCACACTCACCTTTGCGCTTCCTCCATGGCTCTGGAGTCGCGCCGCTCCGCGAGAACCTGCTTTCGCCACCAAAGCTGCCATTGCTCGCAGGTTTTATGTATCGGCCCCTCCGCGTTCAGCGCTTCAGTAATCTCGGTCCATAACCGTCGCCTATCGGCTGCCGTGCAATATCGCGTGGCCTAAACGATTGCTGATCGAGGAAGAGATACTGCTCTAGAAAGGAGAGCAGCATCCCTCTCCGGTTGTCAGGAACGGGAGGGCCCCGCACAACTACAGCAGACGACGGCTCGCCCGTGTTGAAAAACCGTCGCCCGGCTGGCCCGGCGTTCGTTCAAAAACTGCGCCGCCGGTTCCATTACAAGTAGACAAATGGGGCACAAACATGGTTTGAAACGGGGTCATCGCTAGCGCCACCACGCGCAGTCTTACGGAAATACGACGCCATCTAGCGGCTCATCAAGACAACGTTTATAATAAATTGTTCAAGTAGCCATTCACGTCAAATAAAAGGTTTGAAAAACAGTGCGCACAAATTTTAGAACTCAACCATAATATTAACCTATTTTTGAAGTTGGGAGAAACGATTCTCAGTCTATTATACGGTCCCTTAGCAGACGACAAAAGTGTGACGTAAGTTCCCGGGGTGTCTCCCCTTCGCTCATTGGCTGTTTGCTCCCTCTCGTTCTCCGGACCACCCAGTTTGTGACGTCAAGGACGAACCGCCTCCGTCCCTTCGTGGAACGCGTACAAGATTGCGCCCTAGTAAAGGCAACTGCTCGTGTTTTACAGACAAAGTCCGTGACATCGCCTCGTGGCACGCCGTAATGGGGTGCTCCGAAAATTCTGAAAACCTGGGGTTCTTTAACGCGCACTGAAAAAGCAGAGTAGACGTGCCTCTATAGCTCCTTAGCCTTCGTTAAATGTGTCACCAACGGGAACGGGCAGGTACAAGACATATCAGAGCACAACGTTAGTACTGTTAGTACTGTAATTAGTAGCGCTGGTACAATAATTACGAAAATAAATAAATTGTAGAATGCACCCCATTGGATATGTGGTATGTGCCACAATTATGAAAGAAAGAGCGGAAGACGAAGGAAACAACGCACGTGTGGTTCATAACCCGACTTCAATACCAAGGTGCGAGCTGGTTCATCTAAGTGACCTTAAGGTCTAATGCCATTAAACGAAAATTCCACCTCGTTCAACCAAAAGTCCAGCAACGCCTGGAGCTAGCGAGATTAAATAACGCATAATTGGCAATAGAGGTTGCCTTCGCAATTTTTTAATAGCGCTAGACGGAAGGAAGTTGCAAGTGCTATGGAAGAGGAAAAAAGTAAACACAGCTATAAAACTTAGCGGTATACCCAGCGGATCAAATGTTCCCCGTCAATTGATCCTTAATCTCGTACAATCGCCAAGGGTATGATAGAAGAGATCCAGATCGCTTTAAATTTTATTGATGACAGCAGTGGTTGTATGCTGTCTTTTATAACAGCCCGGCATCGTCTTAAAAGACGTATCTGTCTTTATGACAGGAGTGTTGTGGTTCATTTACATCGTATGATCTCACTATATTGCATATGTAAACAGTAAATTCCAGTTGTTTATTGTTCTTTTACTCGATCTGTTGTTTTTTTTCTCAGTATCCCGCATAATTTCGCGATTATGTATATATAAGTGGCACCAGGACTCTAGATTTGACCTGATAATGAGTGACTCCAATGAAAAATACATCTGGTATTTTTGCACCTCGAACTCCTGACGTCCTCGTTGCTTAACTCCTTAGCAAACGAAAAATCTCTTAATCAATTTTCTCCTTCGGGGATTTCTTTACCTGCTTCTGCATTAATCACTACAAGGGTATATACTATACTGTGTTACGTGCTCCGCTGTTACAGGTTAGTGGTGAAGAATGCACATGGGATTTGTTCCTCACATACGTGTCCTCTTATATATTCATGCAATGAAAGCGCCTGTAATCGTATATCTACTGAGAAGCTAGAATGCGATTATCATTCAAATAGAAGGAAATTTTCAAACTGGCGAATATTCGCATCCTTCATTTAACATTCACTCATAGTTAAAACTCCTTACGCCCATTAGACGCATCTCTTGGTGTTTTTATTTTGATAAATATATTAACTGATTCGTCGGGTTTTACGTGCAAATCTACGATATGATTTTGAAATAAGCCCAGAGTGTGTCCTCGCCCTTCTTTTTAGTGCGCTAAAAAATAAACTGCCATTCAATATGCGTAAGCCCAGCTTTCCACGTTAATTTTCAATGCCCAAGGTTCTTCAACGTCTAAGTACACGGATGTTTTCTGCATTTCTCTGCCTTCCAACTGATGCCACCGTGGCCATGATGTGATACCGAGACGTCGAACTTATACCAAGTCAACAACATGGCCTCTACCTACCACGGTAGCCGACATTTGTTCGAAGAATGTGTTGTTGAACCCAATCGTACAAAGCGAGCACGCCTTGATACAGAATACAAGTCTTGTGCACTGATGTTCTGAGTATTTTTCTGAGAGGCAAGCAATCCGATTCAT
>JABSTT010004405.1:0-25485 GCA_013339685.2 Hyalomma asiaticum | reverse complement strand
GCCCTTTACAGCCTCGTTTGTCGTTTTGCCGTGGGCAGTCAACGCGAGGCATCCCACAGTTCTTTGATTCACACCCATTCCTGATTGTATCTCTGGCCTCATGCACACCACTGAGTTCCCAATTGTAAGCCCCGGTGCCATTACCCCTTTCCACAGACCCTAAGCACCTCGTACCTTTTGTCCCCCATAACGCTCTGTGCTTCATTATTGCTGCGTTCCTCCTTCCTTTGCCTCAAGGCTTTTTCGTGTACCTTCATGTATCTATCACCCTCATTTACCAATACGCCAAGGTACTTGTTTCGCTTACTCTCGGTATTTCTTGGCCCTGTATGGATACCGCCTGGTCGTTGGGATCATTGAATACCATCAGTCCGCATTTTGTTACACCAAATCCTAGTCCTAGAGCCTCGCCTTCCTTCCCGCATATTGTCACGTGACACACAAGAGACTGTGATAACAGAGACCGCACCGTCAGGTAGGCAAGAACTGCTAGCTGAGCAAGATGGCTCCGACTGGGGCGCGCGCTGGGCCAAAAGCAACTTCTTCCTTTTCTTTCTTGTGTCCATGCTGGCTCGCGCCCGCCGCGCTTCTGTAGAAAGTGAACATTTCGTTTTGATGGCAATTAAGTGAACGCACGAAGCAGATTTTTTCTGTCACCCTCATGCTTCATACATGTACAAATATGTACATATAAGTAATAATCCAAAAGGAAAACAACCCTATAGAAATGTTTAGAAGGCAATTGGGCGCGGATTTCAAGCTACGACTTCTTGGTTCCAAGGCGAGTGCCTCAGACCATTCAGCTGCAGGATTGTCCCTTACATCGCATGCGTCGAGCCATTTAACCACACCACATGGTGCTGGCAACATGTCAGTATTTTCTGAGTTGCCTTCAGCCACGGAAGTCCATTTACACATCGCTCACTTAATGGTGCGTAGTTCTCGTTGCTTATATATAGGATGCCTCGATGTCCTCCCGTCTCATCGCTAGGTGGCAAGGGGGAGTACATTGATGCCCCTAGTTGCCTTACAATCGTAAGCCAGCGACGGTGTCTGTATTGGCCTCGAGATATCCACACTTGGGAGTTTTGCCCACTCGCGAAGCTCCCAAGTGTGGATCGCAGTGTTTGATCTCGAGGCCCAAATATGCATAGCTCCCTGCGTCGTCTGCTAGCCACTGCGCTTTTACATGCGCATGTATGTCACACATATCCTCCAGTATGTTTGTTCCCTGAGCCGGTGCAGCATTTAATGCTTTATGTATTCTTATCCAAGTGTAAAGGTATTATAGTTATAGCATTATTGGCATTGCGTTAGTTTTTGTTCGTTCTGAAAATCACTGAGCACCTGTGTCATGACGGTGCTATGTCATCCGTCACAACTCCAGTTCGGCACAGCTATTTCAGTTTGGCTGCTGCTGTAAATTTCAAGTATACGGCAAACTGCACTTAGCGTCCTTTTGGACACGTCAAGCGAGAAATATCAATGTGTAAATGCAGTACTGCAGCGATATCGTCTCGCGATATGGGAGAACACATCTGTCTTTTTATGTCCATAAAAAAATAAACCTTTTCTTGTTACGGTCACACAAGTAATCATGTGAACAAAGTTATGCGTTTGAGTATTAAAATGTTTGCTTAATATAGGCGTGTGTCAAACAACGTGACAGTACTCAACCAGTGTATACAGTCGTGTATGCTTGACTAACTGAGCCAGCTAACTGCCTTGCATGCATTTGATGGAACATGACATGCAAAGCATTTAAACCCAACTATGCTTGTATGTGACACAGCGGAGTACACAAGCTGCTGCTTCAACTCAATGCGCAGTAACAGCCCTTTTTTGTTGTAGCCAATAGGGAAAAATGAGCGAGAACACAATACTGAACTCTTTCAGTTGCGTAATGCCAACATTATAGACAGAAGAGAACTGATGTATGCAGAAAGAAAACTAGACGGAGAAAACCGCCGAGGAAGTCAAACTTCGGCTCTGCTACTCATCACTCTATACGCTGTCCGCCATCAGTTGGTCGAGAGTGCGGCGTTGTTCGGTGCGTACGGGAGGCAGTGCTTTTTTAGGTGTCCCGTTCTAGTGCGCGGTCGAAATTGGTTGGCGGCTTATGTTTTTCTGAGAGTTGGGGCGCAGCGGCATCATGTCGTGGACCAAGAGCCTGACCATTATACCAAAAAGCCTTGATATAGGCAAAGTAGAGGCCTATCGAACGTCGAAAAGCGCCGGAAACCGCAACGAACTGCGGAGCCACAAGTTCGTCGCAGAAAGCTACGTTCAATGCTCGACCATAGAAACACGTGCCGACACAACGAAGTAAGTACTCTCACAGTCGTTTTCTTTTCGCATGTTCACTGGTGGTGTGGTTAAACGTTACAACGGCAGTTCGCGAGGCACGCGGTCTGACTAGCTCGTGTGTACGAAGTGACCTGCCATGCATGAAATCTATCTCGATACATCTGTAATGCCTGTTGCGCGTATGTGCTTTGCTGGCGACAGCAGAAGTTAACTCGTCCTTCTTACTCCGATGCAGTTATTCCACACTTGTGCACGTACGCGCGAAGTGCTTCAGGAGCCAGAAGAAGACGGCAACACCGTACACCGCAGTGGCGCACCGACGGGGGGGGGGGGGGGTTCGGGTGTTGTAACCCCCCCCCCCTGAGGCCGACCTAATCCCATCCCACTCCGTAACTGCTCCTATGTCCTAGAAGAATGTGGCGCTAATGTCTCTGCAAAATGCCGAAAAAATAATAAAAATAATCATCATCATTGATGTTACTATTATTTGGCATTTTATTTACTTTTTTTTACACACGCAACAACTGTGTAATGGCATGCCCGGCCCTTCGTGAAAAATTGAACCCCCCCCCCCCCCCCTGGTAGAGATCCTGGGTGCGCTACTGGTAGAGCATTCCTCTACTTATTGCGCGCCTTCCTGAATAAAAATACGGTCTCTCAAAATCTTGCCCAAAATGCCAAAAAAGGTAAGACTATAGTATTGGGTTTTTGTGAAATTTTGACTCGATTCAGAAGTCGCTACAAAATAGCGTTTGGCCCGCATCGTAGAGCATTCCTCTACTTATTGCGCGCCTTCCTGAATAAAAATACGGTCTCTCAAAATCTTGCCCAAAATGCCAAAAAAGGTAAGACTATAGTCTTGGGTTTTTGTGAAATTTTGACTCGATCAGAAGTCGCACAAAATGCGTTTTCCCGCATCGTAGAGCATTCCTCTACTTATTGCGCGCCTTCCTGAATAAAAATACGGTCTCTCAAAATCTTGCCCAAAATGCCAAAAAAGGTAAGACTATAGTATTGGGTTTTTTGTGAAATTTTGACTCGATCAGAAGTCGCACAAAATGCGTTTTCCCGCATCGTAGAGCATTCCTCTACTTATTGCGCGCCTTCCTGAATAAAAATACGGTCTCTCAAAATCTTGCCCAAAATGCCAAAAAAGGTAAGACTATAGTATTGGGTTTTTTGTGAAATTTTGACTCGATCAGAAGTCGCACAAAATGCGTTTTCCCGCATCGTAGAGCATTCCTCTACTTATTGCGCGCCTTCCTGAATAAAAATACGGTCTCTCAAAATCTTGCCCAAAATGCCAAAAAAGGTAAGACTATAGTCTTGGGTTTTTTGTGAAATTTTGACTCGATCAGAAGTCGCACAAAATGCGTTTTCCCGCATCGTAGAGCATTCCTCTACTTATTGCGCGCCTTCCTGAATAAAAATACGGTCTCTCAAAATCTTGCCCAAAATGCCAAAAAAGGTAAGACTATAGTCTTGGGTTTTTTGTGAAATTTTGACTCGATCAGAAGTCGCACAAAATGCGTTTTCCCGCATCGTAGAGCATTCCTCTACTTATTGCGCGCCTTCCTGAATAAAAATACGGTCTCTCAAAATCTTGCCCAAAATGCCAAAAAAGGTAAGACTATAGTATTGGGTTTTTTGTGAAATTTTGACTCGATCAGAAGTCGCACAAAATGCGTTTTCCCGCATCGTAGAGCATTCCTCTACTTATTGCGCGCCTTCCTGAATAAAAATACGGTCTCTCAAAATCTTGCCCAAAATGCCAAAAAAGGTAAGACTATAGTATTGGGTTTTTTGTGAAATTTTGACTCGATCAGAAGTCGCACAAAATGCGTTTTCCCGCATCGTAGAGCATTCCTCTACTTATTGCGCGCCTTCCTGAATAAAAATACGGTCTCTCAAAATCTTGCCCAAAATGCCAAAAAAGGTAAGACTATAGTCTTGGGTTTTTTGTGAAATTTTGACTCGATCAGAAGTCGCACAAAATGCGTTTTCCCGCATCGTAGAGCATTCCTCTACTTATTGCGCGCCTTCCTGAATAAAAATACGGTCTCTCAAAATCTTGCCCAAAATGCCAAAAAAGGTAAGACTATAGTATTGGGTTTTTTGTGAAATTTTGACTCGATCAGAAGTCGCACAAAATGCGTTTTCCCGCATCGTAGAGCATTCCTCTACTTATTGCGCGCCTTCCTGAATAAAAATACGGTCTCTCAAAATTTTGCCCAAAATGCCAAAAAAGGTAAGACTATAGTATTGGGTTTTTTGTGAAATTTTGACTCGATCAGAAGTCGCACAAAATGCGTTTTCCCGCATCGTAGAGCATTCCTCTACTTATTGCGCGCCTTCCTGAATAAAAATACGGTCTCTCAAAATCTTGCCCAAAATGCCAAAAAAGGTAAGACTATAGTATTGGGTTTTTTGTGAAATTTTGACTCGATCAGAAGTCGCACAAAATGCGTTTTCCCGCATCGTAGAGCATTCCTCTACTTATTGCGCGCCTTCCTGAATAAAAATACGGTCTCTCAAAATCTTGCCCAAAATGCCAAAAAAGGTAAGACTATAGTATTGGGTTTTTTGTGAAATTTTGACTCGATCAGAAGTCGCACAAAATGCGTTTTCCCGCATCGTAGAGCATTCCTCTACTTATTGCGCGCCTTCCTGAATAAAAATACGGTCTCTCAAAATTTTGCCCAAAATGCCAAAAAAGGTAAGACTATAGTATTGGGTTTTTTGTGAAATTTTGACTCGATCAGAAGTCGCACAAAATGCGTTTTCCCGCATCGTAGAGCATTCCTCTACTTATTGCGCGCCTTCCTGAATAAAAATACGGTCTCTCAAAATCTTGCCCAAAATGCCAAAAAAGGTAAGACTATAGTATTGGGTTTTTTGTGAAATTTTGACTCGATCAGAAGTCGCACAAAATGCGTTTTCCCGCATCGTAGAGCATTCCTCTACTTATTGCGCGCCTTCCTGAATAAAAATACGGTCTCTCAAAATCTTGCCCAAAATGCCAAAAAAGGTAAGACTATAGTATTGGGTTTTTTGTGAAATTTTGACTCGATCAGAAGTCGCACAAAATGCGTTTTCCCGCATCGTAGAGCATTCCTCTACTTATTGCGCGCCTTCCTGAATAAAAATACGGTCTCTCAAAATCTTGCCCAAAATGCCAAAAAAGGTAAGACTATAGTCTTGGGTTTTTTGTGAAATTTTGACTCGATCAGAAGTCGCACAAAATGCGTTTTCCCGCATCGTAGAGCATTCCTCTACTTATTGCGCGCCTTCCTGAATAAAAATACGGTCTCTCAAAATCTTGCCCAAAATGCCAAAAAAGGTAAGACTATAGTATTGGGTTTTTTGTGAAATTTTGACTCGATCAGAAGTCGCACAAAATGCGTTTTCCCGCATCGTAGAGCATTCCTCTACTTATTGCGCGCCTTCCTGAATAAAAATACGGTCTCTCAAAATCTTGCCCAAAATGCCAAAAAAGGTAAGACTATAGTATTGGGTTTTTTGTGAAATTTTGACTCGATCAGAAGTCGCACAAAATGCGTTTTCCCGCATCGTAGAGCATTCCTCTACTTATTGCGCGCCTTCCTGAATAAAAATACGGTCTCTCAAAATCTTGCCCAAAATGCCAAAAAAGGTAAGACTATAGTATTGGGTTTTTTGTGAAATTTTGACTCGATCAGAAGTCGCACAAAATGCGTTTTCCCGCATCGTAGAGCATTCCTCTACTTATTGCGCGCCTTCCTGAATAAAAATACGGTCTCTCAAAATCTTGCCCAAAATGCCAAAAAAGGTAAGACTATAGTCTTGGGTTTTTTGTGAAATTTTGACTCGATCAGAAGTCGCACAAAATGCGTTTTCCCGCATCGTAGAGCATTCCTCTACTTATTGCGCGCCTTCCTGAATAAAAATACGGTCTCTCAAAATCTTGCCCAAAATGCCAAAAAAGGTAAGACTATAGTCTTGGGTTTTTTGTGAAATTTTGACTCGATCAGAAGTCGCACAAAATGCGTTTTCCCGCATCGTAGAGCATTCCTCTACTTATTGCGCGCCTTCCTGAATAAAAATACGGTCTCTCAAAATCTTGCCCAAAATGCCAAAAAAGGTAAGACTATAGTATTGGGTTTTTTGTGAAATTTTGACTCGATCAGAAGTCGCACAAAATGCGTTTTCCCGCATCGTAGAGCATTCCTCTACTTATTGCGCGCCTTCCTGAATAAAAATACGGTCTCTCAAAATCTTGCCCAAAATGCCAAAAAAGGTAAGACTATAGTCTTGGGTTTTTTGTGAAATTTTGACTCGATCAGAAGTCGCACAAAATGCGTTTTCCCGCATCGTAGAGCATTCCTCTACTTATTGCGCGCCTTCCTGAATAAAAATACGGTCTCTCAAAATCTTGCCCAAAATGCCAAAAAAGGTAAGACTATAGTATTGGGTTTTTTGTGAAATTTTGACTCGATCAGAAGTCGCACAAAATGCGTTTTCCCGCATCGTAGAGCATTCCTCTACTTATTGCGCGCCTTCCTGATAAAAATACGGTCTCTCAAAATTTTGCCCAAAATGCCAAAAAAAGGTAAGACTATAGTCTTGGGTTTTTTGTGAAATTTTGACTCGATCAGAAGTCGCACAAAATGCGTTTTCCCGCATCGTAGAGCATTCCTCTACTTATTGCGCGCCTTCCTGAATAAAAATACGGTCTCTCAAAATTTTGCCCAAAATGCCAAAAAAGGTAAGACTATAGTCTTGGGTTTTTTGTGAAATTTTGACTCGATCAGAAGTCGCTCCAAATGCGTTTTCCCGCATCATAGAGCATTCCTCTACTTATTGCGCGCCTTCCTGAATAAAAATACGGTCTCTCAAAATCTTTGCCCAAAATGCCAAAAAAGGTAAGACTATAGTCTTGGGTTTTTGTGAAATTTTGACTCGCGGCTCTCTCCAATAACTTGACATCTGCAAGGCTCTGTCCATTTTTGCTTTTATTTTTAACTTGAAGCTTGCTTGCAAATACCGCAGAAGTCACATTGAGTACAACTGTCATAAACAAACAGTGAGAGTTGATTTTAATCACATCAACATGAAATTGATAAACCAGTAACTGAAGCTTTATCTTAGCCTTTTAGTTGTGGTGCGCATTCCTATAGTATGACAGGGCAGTAATCCTTGTAATTTCAATGAGTGCTGACTTCACTGTAATTCAGTTGTTAATTGCACGTACGTTTTGTATTGCTTTTTAAGCTGAAGATGTATATGTCCGGGCTAAACGAAAATCCGTTTGTCTCCTTGTTTCCAGAAACTTCTCCATTTGCTGCGCGGTCAGTTACGTCGTTTTCTACGTCGCACTCAAGCGAGCGCGCCATTTGCAGCGAGATCAGTAAAGCGTCGCGCTCAGAAGCAAGGTAGAGCATGGCCAGTTTGGACGCGTGCGTTCGCTCCGGAGCGAACGCGCGCGTCCAGATCGGCCGTGGGTAGAGAAAAGCTGTGAAGCAGGCCATATCACAAAAATACCCATCCCGTTTACAATCATGAGCGGAGAGTAGCCAGGGCCGGGGCATTGCATAAGCGATACCCACCTTCGCTACCAGCAGTTTATGTAGGCAGATGCGGCAGAATACTCCCATCGTCCTGCCTTCGCAGTGGTAGTCACAGATAGTGCCCATAAACTCCTTAGTTGCGCCACATTTGACCGTGTGGCTCAACCTATTGAGGCTGAAGAAGCCGCCCAATGCCCTTGCAATTGCGCAGACTCAGACTGAAAATATATTTTCAGATTCAAAAACGGCAATTCGCAACGTTGCTGTGCGCCGCACTGCAATCCTGCAATCAATAGACCCCTTTCCTAATTCAGTCTGGCGACACTGATTCAAGAGACACTTCGGCTCTGCTACTCATCACTCTATACTGTCCGCCATCAGTTGGTCGGAGTGTGCGGCTTTGTTCGGTGCGTACGGGAGGCAGTGCTTTTTTTTTAGGTGTCCCGTTCTAGTGCGCGGTCGAAATTGGTTGGCGGCTTATGTTTTTTTCTGAGAGTTGTGGGCGCAGCGGCATCATGTCGTGGACCAAGAGCCTGACCATTATACCAAAAGCCTTGATATAGGCAAAGTAGAGGCTATCGAACCGTCGAAAGCGCCGAAACCCGCAACGAACTGCGGAGCCACAAGTTCGTCGCAGAAAGCTACGTTCAATGCTCGACCATAGAACTTGCCGACACAACGAAGTAAGTACTGTCCAGTCGTTTTCTTTTAGCATGTTCACTGGTGGTGTGGTTAAACGTTACAACGGCAGTTCGCGAGGCACGCGGTCTGACTAGCTCGTGTGTACGAGTGACCTGCATGCATGAAATCTATCTCGATACATCTGTAATGCTGTTGCGCGTATGTGCTTTGCTGGCGACAGCAGAAGTTAACTCGTCCTTCTTACTCGATGCAGTTATTCCACACTTGTGCACGTACGCGCGAAGTGCTTCAGGCCAAGAAGACGAACACCGTACACCGCAGTGGCGCACCGACGGGGGGGGGGGGGGGGGGTGGGGTTGGGGGTTGGTTAAACCCCCCCCCCCCCCTGACGCGGCCTAATCCCATCCCACTCCGTAACTGCTGCCTATGTCCTAAAGAATGTGGCGCTAATGTCTATGAAAAATGCCGAAAAATAATAATAATCATCATCATTGATGTACTATTATTAGGCATTTATTTTATTTACTTTTTTTACACCAAACAACAACTGTGTAAAAATGCCATGCCCGCCCTTCGTGAAAAATTGAACCCCTCCCCCCCCCCCCCCCCCCCCCCCCCCCTGGTAGAGATCCTGGGTGCGCCACTGGTAGAGCATTCCTCTACTATTGCGCGCCTTCCTAATAAAAATACGGTCTCTCAAAATCTTGCCCAAAATCCCAAAAAAGGTATTGGGTTTTTTGTGAAATTTTGACTCGATCAGAAGTCGCTCAAAATGCGTTTTCCCGCATCGTAGAGCATTCCTCTACTTATTGCGCGCCTTCCTGAATAAAAATACGGTCTCTCAAAATCTTGCCCAAAATGCCAAAAAAGGTAAGACTATAGTCTTGGGTTTTTTGTGAAATTTTGACTCGATCAGAAGTCGCACAAAATGCGTTTTCCCGCATCGTAGAGCATTCCTCTACTTATTGCGCGCCTTCCTGAATAAAAATACGGTCTCTCAAAATCTTTGCCCAAAATGCCAAAAAAGGTAAGACTATAGTATTGGGTTTTTTTGTGAAATTTTGACTCGATCAGAAGTCGCACAAAATGCGTTTTCCCGCATCGTAGAGCATTCCTCTACTTATTGCGCGCCTTCCTGAATAAAAATACGGTCTCTCAAAATCTTGCCCAAAATGCCAAAAAGGTAAGACTATAGTATTGGGTTTTTTGTGAAATTTTGACTCGATCAGAAGTCGCACAAATGCGTTTTCCCGCATCGTAGAGCATTCCTCTACTTATTGCGCGCCTTCCTGAATAAAAATACGGTCTCTCAAAATCTTGCCCAAAATGCCAAAAAAGGTAAGACTATAGTATTGGGTTTTTTGTGAAATTTTGACTCGATCAGAAGTCGCACAAAATGCGTTTTCCCGCATCGTAGAGCATTCCTCTACTTATTGCGCGCCTTCCTGAATAAAAATACGGTCTCTCAAAATCTTGCCCAAAATGCCAAAAAAGGTAAGACTATAGTCTTGGGTTTTTTGTGAAATTTTGACTCGATCAGAAGTCGCACAAAATGCGTTTTCCCGCATCGTAGAGCATTCCTCTACTTATTGCGCGCCTTCCTGAATAAAAATACGGTCTCTCAAAATCTTGCCCAAAATGCCAAAAAGGTAAGACTATAGTCTTGGGTTTTTTGTGAAATTTTGACTCGATCAGAAGTCGCACAAAATGCGTTTTCCCGCATCGTAGAGCATTCCTCTACTTATTGCGCGCCTTCCTGAATAAAAATACGGTCTCTCAAATCTTTGCCCAAAATGCCAAAAAGGTAAGACTATAGTATTGGGTTTTTTGTGAAATTTTGACTCGATCAGAAGTCGCACAAAATGCGTTTTCCCGCATCGTAGAGCATTCCTCTACTTATTGCGCGCCTTCCTGAATAAAAATACGGTCTCTCAAAATCTTGCCCAAAATGCCAAAAAAGGTAAGACTATAGTATTGGGTTTTTTGTGAAATTTTGACTCGATCAGAAGTCGCACAAATGCGTTTTCCCGCATCGTAGAGCATTCCTCTACTTATTGCGCGCCTTCCTGAATAAAAATACGGTCTCTCAAAATCTTTGCCCAAAATGCCAAAAAAGGTAAGACTATAGTATTGGGTTTTTTGTGAAATTTTGACTCGATCAGAAGTCGCACAAAATGCGTTTTCCCGCATCGTAGAGCATTCCTCTACTTATTGCGCGCCTTCCTGAATAAAAATACGGTCTCTCAAAATCTTGCCCAAAATGCCAAAAAGGTAAGACTATAGTATTGGGTTTTTTGTGAAATTTTGACTCGATCAGAAGTCGCACAAAATGCGTTTTCCCGCATCGTAGAGCATTCCTCTACTTATTGCGCGCCTTCCTGAATAAAAATACGGTCTCTCAAAATCTTGCCCAAAATGCCAAAAAGGTAAGACTATAGTATTGGGTTTTTTGTGAAATTTTGACTCGATCAGAAGTCGCACAAAATGCGTTTTCCCGCATCGTAGAGCATTCCTCTACTTATTGCGCGCCTTCCTGAATAAAAATACGGTCTCTCAAAATCTTGCCCAAAATGCCAAAAAGGTAAGACTATAGTATTGGGTTTTTTGTGAAATTTTGACTCGATCAGAAGTCGCACAAATGCGTTTTCCCGCATCGTAGAGCATTCCTCTACTTATTGCGCGCCTTCCTGAATAAAAATACGGTCTCTCAAAATCTTGCCCAAAATGCCAAAAAGGTAAGACTATAGTATTGGGTTTTTTGTGAAATTTTGACTCGATCAGAAGTCGCACAAATGCGTTTTCCCGCATCGTAGAGCATTCCTCTACTTATTGCGCGCCTTCCTGAATAAAAATACGGTCTCTCAAAATCTTGCCCAAAATGCCAAAAAGGTAAGACTATAGTATTGGGTTTTTTGTGAAATTTTGACTCGATCAGAAGTCGCACAAAATGCGTTTTCCCGCATCGTAGAGCATTCCTCTACTTATTGCGCGCCTTCCTGAATAAAAATACGGTCTCTCAAAATCTTTGCCCAAAATGCCAAAAAGGTAAGACTATAGTATTGGGTTTTTTGTGAAATTTTGACTCGATCAGAAGTCGCACAAATGCGTTTTCCCGCATCGTAGAGCATTCCTCTACTTATTGCGCGCCTTCCTGAATAAAAATACGGTCTCTCAAAATCTTGCCCAAAATGCCAAAAAAGGTAAGACTATAGTATTGGGTTTTTTGTGAAATTTTGACTCGATCAGAAGTCGCACAAATGCGTTTTCCCGCATCGTAGAGCATTCCTCTACTTATTGCGCGCCTTCCTGAATAAAAATACGGTCTCTCAAAATCTTGCCCAAAATGCCAAAAAGGTAAGACTATAGTATTGGGTTTTTTGTGAAATTTTGACTCGATCAGAAGTCGCACAAATGCGTTTTCCCGCATCGTAGAGCATTCCTCTACTTATTGCGCGCCTTCCTGAATAAAAATACGGTCTCTCAAAATCTTTGCCCAAAATGCCAAAAAGGTAAGACTATAGTATTGGGTTTTTTGTGAAATTTTGACTCGATCAGAAGTCGCACAAAATGCGTTTTCCCGCATCGTAGAGCATTCCTCTACTTATTGCGCGCCTTCCTGAATAAAAATACGGTCTCTCAAAATCTTGCCCAAAATGCCAAAAAGGTAAGACTATAGTATTGGGTTTTTTGTGAAATTTTGACTCGATCAGAAGTCGCACAAAATGCGTTTTCCCGCATCGTAGAGCATTCCTCTACTTATTGCGCGCCTTCCTGAATAAAAATACGGTCTCTCAAAATCTTTGCCCAAAATGCCAAAAAGGTAAGACTATAGTATTGGGTTTTTTGTGAAATTTTGACTCGATCAGAAGTCGCACAAAATGCGTTTTCCCGCATCGTAGAGCATTCCTCTACTTATTGCGCGCCTTCCTGAATAAAAATACGGTCTCTCAAAATCTTGCCCAAAATGCCAAAAAAGGTAAGACTATAGTCTTGGGTTTTTTGTGAAATTTTGACTCGATCAGAAGTCGCACAAAATGCGTTTTCCCGCATCGTAGAGCATTCCTCTACTTATTGCGCGCCTTCCTGAATAAAAATACGGTCTCTCAAAATCTTGCCCAAAATGCCAAAAAAGGTAAGACTATAGTCTTGGGTTTTTTGTGAAATTTTGACTCGATCAGAAGTCGCACAAAATGCGTTTTCCCGCATCGTAGAGCATTCCTCTACTTATTGCGCGCCTTCCTGAATAAAAATACGGTCTCTCAAAATCTTGCCCAAAATGCCAAAAAGGTAAGACTATAGTATTGGGTTTTTTGTGAAATTTTGACTCGATCAGAAGTCGCACAAAATGCGTTTTCCCGCATCGTAGAGCATTCCTCTACTTATTGCGCGCCTTCCTGAATAAAAATACGGTCTCTCAAAATCTTGCCCAAAATGCCAAAAAGGTAAGACTATAGTATTGGGTTTTTTGTGAAATTTTGACTCGATCAGAAGTCGCACAAAATGCGTTTTCCCGCATCGTAGAGCATTCCTCTACTTATTGCGCGCCTTCCTGAATAAAAATACGGTCTCTCAAAATCTTGCCCAAAATGCCAAAAAGGTAAGACTATAGTCTTGGGTTTTTTGTGAAATTTTGACTCGATCAGAAGTCGCACAAAATGCGTTTTCCCGCATCGTAGAGCATTCCTCTACTTATTGCGCGCCTTCCTGAATAAAAATACGGTCTCTCAAAATCTTGCCCAAAATGCCAAAAAAGGTAAGACTATAGTCTTGGGTTTTTTGTGAAATTTTGACTCGATCAGAAGTCGCACAAAATGCGTTTTCCCGCATCGTAGAGCATTCCTCTACTTATTGCGCGCCTTCCTGAATAAAAATACGGTCTCTCAAAATCTTGCCCAAAATGCCAAAAAGGTAAGACTATAGTATTGGGTTTTTTGTGAAATTTTGACTCGATCAGAAGTCGCACAAAATGCGTTTTCCCGCATCGTAGAGCATTCCTCTACTTATTGCGCGCCTTCCTGAATAAAAATACGGTCTCTCAAAATCTTGCCCAAAATGCCAAAAAGGTAAGACTATAGTCTTGGGTTTTTTGTGAAATTTTGACTCGATCAGAAGTCGCACAAAATGCGTTTTCCCGCATCGTAGAGCATTCCTCTACTTATTGCGCGCCTTCCTGAATAAAAATACGGTCTCTCAAAATCTTGCCCAAAATGCCAAAAAGGTAAGACTATAGTATTGGGTTTTTTGTGAAATTTTGACTCGATCAGAAGTCGCACAAATGCGTTTTCCCGCATCGTAGAGCATTCCTCTACTTATTGCGCGCCTTCCTGAATAAAAATACGGTCTCTCAAAATCTTTGCCCAAAATGCCAAAAAGGTAAGACTATAGTCTTGGGTTTTTTGTGAAATTTTGACTCGATCAGAAGTCGCACAAAATGCGTTTTCCCGCATCGTAGAGCATTCCTCTACTTATTGCGCGCCTTCCTGAATAAAATACGGTCTCTCAAAATCTTGCCCAAAATGCCAAAAAGGTAAGACTATAGTATTGGGTTTTTTGTGAAATTTTGACTCGATCAGAAGTCGCACAAAATGCGTTTTCCCGCATCGTAGAGCATTCCTCTACTTATTGCGCGCCTTCCTGAATAAAAATACGGTCTCTCAAAATCTTGCCCAAAATGCCAAAAAGGTAAGACTATAGTATTGGGTTTTTTGTGAAATTTTGACTCGATCAGAAGTCGCACAAAATGCGTTTTCCCGCATCGTAGAGCATTCCTCTACTTATTGCGCGCCTTCCTGAATAAAAATACGGTCTCTCAAAATTTTGCCCAAAATGCCAAAAAGGTAAGACTATAGTATTGGGTTTTTTGTGAAATTTTGACTCGATCAGAAGTCGCACAAAATGCGTTTTCCCGCATCGTAGAGCATTCCTCTACTTATTGCGCGCCTTCCTGAATAAAAATACGGTCTCTCAAAATCTTGCCCAAAATGCCAAAAAGGTAAGACTATAGTATTGGGTTATTTTGTGAAATTTTGACTCGATCAGAAGTCGCACAAAATGCGTTTTCCCGCATCGTAGAGCATTCCTCTACTTATTGCGCGCCTTCCTGAATAAAAATACGGTCTCTCAAATCTTGCCCAAAATGCCAAAAAAGGTAAGACTATAGTATTGGGTTTTTTGTGAAATTTTGACTCGATCAGAAGTCGCACAAAATGCGTTTTCCCGCATCGTAGAGCATTCCTCTACTTATTGCGCGCCTTCCTGAATAAAAATACGGTCTCTCAAATCTTTGCCCAAATGCCAAAAAAGGTCAGTTTGCTTTGAATGTCACCTTCCTTTTTTTTTCTGGTACATGTTTTGTGAAGAGAGTTTCCAGCAAAATTAAACCACACATCTCACTGCCACAGCCAACGTTATTAGATCACAGCTGAGCCAAATGAACTAAGCCTGAACTATGGCCTCCAACGATCGGTATCTGCCGTCGCCGATTGCGGAGGCCATGGTCGAACCACAGCGGTGGCCGCAGCGGAAGGTAGCGGCCATGGTGGCATGGCAGGCCTCAGCGCACGCACTGCTAGAAGTTGGCTTTCCCACAAAGGATGCATTTTGCGCACATGAGCTCTCTTGGCGAATGGGGGCGCGAGCGCGCGCGCGTTCTGTCAGAGACGCAACTCTGTTCCCCCAGGGAAGCATATACAGTAACTCTAATATCAGAGTGTGCGCGCAGAGAGGGTCTACTGCGACATCACGCTGACGAGCGGAACCATTGGCTGGAAGGGGGTCCTTTGACAGACAGCTGAAGCCACTTTTTTTACTTATTGCGCGCCTTCCTGAATAAAAATACGGTCTCTCAAAATCTTGCCCAAAATGCCAAAAAGGTAAGACTATAGTCTTGGGTTTTTTGTGAAATTTTGACTCGATCAGAAGTCGCACAAAATGCGTTTTCCCGCATCGTAGAGCATTCCTCTACTTATTGCGCGCCTTCCTGAATAAAAATACGGTCTCTCAAAATCTTGCCCAAATGCCCAAAAAGGTAAGACTATAGTATTGGGTTTTTTGTGAAATTTTGACTCGATCAGAAGTCGCACAAAATGCGTTTTCCCTGCATCGTAGAGCATTCCTCTACTTATTGCGCGCCTTCCTGAATAAAAATACGTCTCTCAAAATTCTTGCCCAAAATGCCAAAAAAGGTAAGACTATAGTCTTGGGTTTTTTGTGAAATTTTGACTCGATCAGAAGTCGCACAAATGCGTTTTCCGCTAACTGATCGACCATTTCCACTATGCCGCGGCTGTAGCGGAAGCGTACCGATATTGTAATATTCATTAACGCGTAATACATAGGGATGCCACTGGTTATATAGGAAATACTGCGCTGCAAGCAACTTACTATGTAACGAATACTAATGTATGTTCGAAACGAGCGCCACGCAGTAGTACTCCACAAATACTACAGCCTGTTTCCGAAGTTCCGTGCAGCACTGTGAAAACCACAGGTCTCTTCGGCCAATCCGGAGAGCGAATTAACATATGTTAGACGTCTCCTTCCACGGTATGTCATCTGCCAATGGCGGGCGCTGCAGTGGCAGCTGCAGCCTTGGAAGGAGGAGAAGGATGATGGAGTGGGGCCCCTCTTGGAAGTAGCAGCTCGCAGGTGCCTGTCCCAACAATGGCATTTCGTCTCGCTTGAAGAATTCTGCGCTCGACGGCCTCGTAGCCACGGCTCTGCTGCACGGAACTACTCAAACTGAGTGTAGCTTTGCCCAAAATGCCAAAAAAGGTAAGACTATAGTCTTGGGTTTTTTTGTGAAATTTTGACTCGATCAGAAGTCGCACAAAATGCGTTTTCCCGCATCGTAGAGCATTCCTCTACTTATTGCGCGCCTTCCTGAATAAAATACGGTCTCTCAAAATCTTGCCCAAATGCCAAAAAAGGTAGACTATAGTCTTGGGTTTTTTGTGAAATTTTGACTCGATCAGAAGTCGCACAAAATGCGTTTTCCCGCATCGTAGAGCATTCCTTACTTATTGCGCGCCTTCCTGAATAAAAATACGGTCTCTCAAAATCTTGCCCAAATGCCAAAAAGGTAGACTATAGTATTGGGTTTTTTGTGAAATTTTGACTCGATCAGAAGTCGCCAAAATGCGTTTTCCCGCATCGTAGAGCATTCCTCTACTTATTGCGCGCCTTCCTGAACAAAAATACGGTCTCTCAAAATCTTGCCCAAAATGCCAAAAAAGGTAAGACTATAGTCTTGGGTTTTTTGTGAAATTTTGACTCGATAAAATTTTGCCCAAAGTGCCAAAAAAGGTAAGACCTATAGTATTGGTTTTTTGTGAAATTTGACTCGCATCAGAAGTCGCACAAAATGCGCTTTTCCCGCATCGTAGAGCATTCTCTACTTATTGCGCGCCTTCCTGAATAAAAATACGGTCTCTCAAATCTTGCCCAAAATGCCAAAAAGGTAAGACTATAGTATTGGTTTTTTGTGAAATTTTGACTCGATCAGAAGTCGCACAAATGCGTTTTCCCGCATCGTAGAGCATTCCTCTACTTATTGCGCGCCTTCCTGAATAAAAATACGGTCTCTCCAAAATTTTGCCAAAATGCCAAAAAAGTAAGACTTATAGTATTGGGTTTTTTTGTGAAATTTTGACTCGATCAAAGTCGCACAAATGCGTTTTCCGCATCGTAGAGCATTCCTCTACTATTGCGCGCCTTCCTGAATAAAAATCGGTCTCTCAAAATTTGCCCAAAATGCCAAAAAAGGTAAGACTATAGTCTTGGGTTTTTTGTGAAACTTTTGACTCGATCAGAAGTCGCACAAAATGCCTTTTCCCGCATCGTAGAGCATTCCTCTACTTATTGCGCGCCTTCCTGAATAAAAATACGGTCTCTCAAAATCTTGCCCAAAATGCCAAAAAAGGTAAGACTATAGTCTTGGGTTTTTTGTGAAATTTTGACTCGATCAGAAGTCGCACAAAATGCGTTTTCCCGCATCGTAGAGCATTCCTCTACTTATTGCGCGCCTTCCTGAATAAAAATACGGTCTCTCAAAATCTTGCCCAAAATGCCAAAAAGGTAAGACTATAGTCTTGGGTTTTTTGTGAAATTTTGACTCGATCAGAAGTCGCACAAAATGCGTTTTCCCGCATCGTAGAGCATTCCTCTACTTATTGCGCGCCTTCCTGAATAAAATACGGTCTCTCAAAATCTTGCCCAAAATGCCAAAAAAGGTAAGACTATAGTCTTGGGTTTTTTGTGAAATTTTGACTCGATCAGAAGTCGCACAAAATGCGTTTTCCCGCATCGTAGAGCATTCCTCTACTTATTGCGCGCCTTCCTGAATAAAAATACGGTCTCTCAAAATCTTGCCCAAAATGCCAAAAAGGTAAGACTATAGTCTTGGGTTTTTTGTGAAATTTTGACTCGATCAGAAGTCGCACAAAATGCGTTTTCCCGCATCGTAGAGCATTCCTCTACTTATTGCGCGCCTTCCTGAATAAAAATACGGTCTCTCAAAATCTTGCCCAAAATGCCAAAAAGGTAAGACTATAGTCTTGGGTTTTTTGTGAAATTTTGACTCGATCAGAAGTCGCACAAAATGCGTTTTCCCGCATCGTAGAGCATTCCTCTACTTATTGCGCGCCTTCCTGAATAAAAATACGGTCTCTCAAAATCTTTGCCCAAAATGCCAAAAAGGTAAGACTATAGTCTTGGGTTTTTTGTGAAATTTTGACTCGATCAGAAGTCGCACAAAATGCGTTTTCCCGCATCGTAGAGCATTCCTCTACTTATTGCGCGCCTTCCTGAATAAAAATACGGTCTCTCAAAATCTTGCCCAAAATGCCAAAAAGGTAAGACTATAGTCTTGGTTTTTTGTGAAATTTTGACTCGATCAGAAGTCGCACAAAATGCGTTTTCCCGCATCGTAGAGCATCCTCTACTTATTGCGCGCCTTCCTGAATAAAAATACGGTCTCTCAAAATTTTGCCCAAAATGCCAAAAAGGTAAGACTATAGTCTTGGGTTTTTGTTGAAATTTTGACTCGATCAGAAGTCGCACAAATGCGTTTTCCCGCATCGTAGAGCATTCCTCTACTTATTGCGCGCCTTCCTGAATAAAATACGGTCTCTCAAAATCTTGCCCAAATGCCAAAAAGGTAAGACTATAGTCTTGGGTTTTTTGTGAAATTTTGACTCGATCAGAAGTCGCACAAATGCGTTTTCCCGCATAGTAGAGCATTCCTCTACTTATTGCGCGCCTTCCTGAATAAAAATACGGTCTCTCAAAATTTTGCCCAAATGCCAAAAAGGTAAGACTATAGTCTTGGGTTTTTTGTGAGAGTTGGGGCGCAGCGGCATCATGTCGTGGACCAAGAGCCTGACCATTATACCAAAAGCCTTGATATAGGCAAAGTAGAGGCCTATCGAACGTCGAAAAGCGCCGGAAACCGCAACGAACTGCGGAGCCACAAGTTCGTCGCAGAAAGCTACGTTCAATGCTCGACCATAGAAACACGTGCCGACACAACGAAGTAAGTACTCTCACAGTCGTTTTCTTTTCGCATGTTCACTGGTGGTGTGGTTAAACGTTACAACGGCAGTTCGCGAGGCACGCGGTCTGACTAGCTCGTGTGTACGAAGTGACCTGCCATGCATGAAATCTATCTCGATACATCTGTAATGCCTGTTGCGCGTATGTGCTTTGCTGGCGACAGCAGAAGTTAACTCGTCCTTCTTACTCCGATGCAGTTATTCCACACTTGTGCACGTACGCGCGAAGTGCTTCAGGAGCCAGAAGAAGACGGCAACACCGTACACCGCAGTGGCGCACCGACGGGGGGGGGGGGGGGGTTCGGGTGTTGTAACCCCCCCCCCCCCCCTGAGGCCGACCTAATCCCATCCCACTCCGTAACTGCTCCTATGTCCTAGAAGAATGTGGCGCTAATGTCTCTGCAAAATGCCGAAAAAATAATAAAAATAATCATCATCATTGATGTTACTATTATTTGGCATTTTATTTTATTTACTTTTTTTTACACACGCAACAACTGTGTAATGGCATGCCCGGCCCTTCGTGAAAAATTGAACCCCCCCCCCCCCCCTGGTAGAGATCCTGGGTGCGCTACTGGTAGAGCATTCCTCTACTTATTGCGCGCCTTCCTGAATAAAAATACGGTCTCTCAAAATCTTGCCCAAAATGCCAAAAAAGGTAAGACTATAGTATTGGGTTTTTTGTGAAATTTTGACTCGATCAGAAGTCGCACAAAATGCGTTTTCCGCATCGTAGAGCATTCCTCTACTTATTGCGCGCCTTCCTGAATAAAAATACGGTCTCTCAAAATCTTGCCCAAAATGCCAAAAAAGGTAAGACTATAGTCTTGGGTTTTTTGTGAAATTTTGACTCGATCAGAAGTCGCACAAAATGCGTTTTCCCGCATCGTAGAGCATTCCTCTACTTATTGCGCGCCTTCCTGAATAAAAATACGGTCTCTCAAAATCTTGCCCAAAATGCCAAAAAAGGTAAGACTATAGTCTTGGGTTTTTTGTGAAATTTTGACTCGATCAGAAGTCGCACAAAATGCGTTTTCCCGCATCGTAGAGCATTCCTCTACTTATTGCGCGCCTTCCTGAATAAAAATACGGTCTCTCAAAATCTTGCCCAAAATGCCAAAAAAGGTAAGACTATAGTCTTGGGTTTTTTGTGAAATTTTGACTCGATCAGAAGTCGCACAAAATGCGTTTTCCGCATCGTAGAGCATTCCTCTACTTATTGCGCGCCTTCCTGAATAAAAATACGGTCTCTCAAAATCTTGCCCAAAATGCCAAAAAAGGTAAGACTATAGTCTTGGGTTTTTTGTGAAATTTTGACTCGATCAGAAGTCGCACAAAATGCGTTTTCCCGCATCGTAGAGCATTCCTCTACTTATTGCGCGCCTTCCTGAATAAAAATACGGTCTCTCAAAATCTTGCCCAAAATGCCAAAAAAGGTAAGACTATAGTATTGGGTTTTTTGTGAAATTTTGACTCGATCAGAAGTCGCACAAATGCGTTTTCCCGCATCGTAGAGCATTCCTCTACTTATTGCGCGCCTTCCTGAATAAAAATACGGTCTCTCAAAATCTTGCCCAAAATGCCAAAAAAGGTAAGACTATAGTCTTGGGTTTTTTGTGAAATTTTGACTCGATCAGAAGTCGCACAAAATGCGTTTTCCCGCATCGTAGAGCATTCCTCTACTTATTGCGCGCCTTCCTGAATAAAAATACGGTCTCTCAAAATCTTGCCCAAATGCCAAAAAGGTAAGACTATAGTCTTGGGTTTTTTGTGAAATTTTGACTCGATCAGAAGTCGCACAAAATGCGTTTTCCCGCATCGTAGAGCATTCCTCTACTTATTGCGCGCCTTCCTGAATAAAAATACGGTCTCTCAAAATCTTGCCCAAAATGCCAAAAAAGGTAAGACTATAGTATTGGGTTTTTTGTGAAATTTTGACTCGATCAGAAGTCGCACAAAATGCGTTTTCCCGCATCGTAGAGCATTCCTCTACTTATTGCGCGCCTTCCTGAATAAAAATACGGTCTCTCAAAATCTTGCCCAAAATGCCAAAAAAGGTAAGACTATAGTCTTGGGTTTTTTGTGAAATTTTGACTCGATCAGAAGTCGCACAAAATGCGTTTTCCCGCATCGTAGAGCATTCCTCTACTTATTGCGCGCCTTCCTGAATAAAAATACGGTCTCTCAAAATTTTGCCCAAAATGCCAAAAAAGGTAAGACTATAGTCTTGGGTTTTTTGTGAAATTTTGACTCGATCAGAAGTCGCACAAATGCGTTTTCCCGCATCGTAGAGCATTCCTCTACTTATTGCGCGCCTTCCTGAATAAAAATACGGTCTCTCAAAATTTTGCCCAAAATGCCAAAAAAGGTAAGACTATAGTATTGGGTTTTTTGTGAAATTTTGACTCGATCAGAAGTCGCACAAAATGCGTTTTCCCGCATCGTAGAGCATTCCTCTACTTATTGCGCGCCTTCCTGAATAAAAATACGGTCTCTCAAAATCTTGCCCAAAATGCCAAAAAAGGTAAGACTATAGTCTTGGGTTTTTTGTGAAATTTTGACTCGATCAGAAGTCGCACAAAATGCGTTTTCCCGCATCGTAGAGCATTCCTCTACTTATTGCGCGCCTTCCTGAATAAAAATACGGTCTCTCAAAATCTTGCCCAAAATGCCAAAAAGGTAAGACTATAGTATTGGGTTTTTTGTGAAATTTTGACTCGATCAGAAGTCGCACAAATGCGTTTTCCCGCATCGTAGAGCATTCCTCTACTTATTGCGCGCCTTCCTGAATAAAAATACGGTCTCTCAAAATCTTGCCCAAAATGCCAAAAAAGGTAAGACTATAGTCTTGGGTTTTTTGTGAAATTTTGACTCGATCAGAAGTCGCACAAATGCGTTTTCCCGCATCGTAGAGCATTCCTCTACTTATTGCGCGCCTTCCTGAATAAAAATACGGTCTCTCAAAATCTTGCCCAAAATGCCAAAAAAGGTAAGACTATAGTATTGGGTTTTTTGTGAAATTTTGACTCGATCAGAAGTCGCACAAAATGCGTTTTCCCGCATCGTAGAGCATTCCTCTACTTATTGCGCGCCTTCCTGAATAAAAATACGGTCTCTCAAAATCTTGCCCAAAATGCCAAAAAGGTAAGACTATAGTCTTGGGTTTTTGTGAAATTTTGACTCGATCAGAAGTCGCACAAATGCGTTTTCCGCATCGTAGAGCATTCCTCTACTTATTGCGCGCCTTCCTGAATAAAAATACGGTCTCTCAAAATCTTGCCCAAAATGCCAAAAAGGTAAGACTATAGTCTTGGGTTTTTTGTGAAATTTTGACTCGATCAGAAGTCGCACAAAATGCGTTTTCCCGCATCGTAGAGCATTCCTCTACTTATTGCGCGCCTTCCTGAATAAAAATACGGTCTCTCAAAATCTTGCCCAAAATGCCAAAAAAGGTAAGACTATAGTCTTGGGTTTTTTGTGAAATTTTGACTCGATCAGAAGTCGCACAAAATGCGTTTTCCCGCATCGTAGAGCATTCCTCTACTTATTGCGCGCCTTCCTGAATAAAAATACGGTCTCTCAAAATCTTGCCCAAAATGCCAAAAAAGGTAAGACTATAGTATTGGGTTTTTTGTGAAATTTTGACTCGATCAGAAGTCGCACAAAATGCGTTTTCCCGCATCGTAGAGCATTCCTCTACTTATTGCGCGCCTTCCTGAATAAAAATACGGTCTCTCAAAATCTTTGCCCAAAATGCCAAAAAAGGTAAGACTATAGTCTTGGGTTTTTTGTGAAATTTTGACTCGATCAGAAGTCGCACAAAATGCGTTTTCCCGCATCGTAGAGCATTCCTCTACTTATTGCGCGCCTTCCTGAATAAAAATACGGTCTCTCAAAATCTTGCCCAAAATGCCAAAAAAGGTAAGACTATAGTCTTGGGTTTTTGTGAAATTTTGACTCGATCAGAAGTCGCACAAAATGCGTTTTCCCGCATCGTAGAGCATTCCTCTACTTATTGCGCGCCTTCCTGAATAAAAATACGGTCTCTCAAAATCTTGCCCAAAATGCCAAAAAAGGTAAGACTATAGTATTGGGTTTTTTGTGAAATTTTGACTCGATCAGAAGTCGCACAAAATGCGTTTTCCCGCATCGTAGAGCATTCCTCTACTTATTGCGCGCCTTCCTGAATAAAAATACGGTCTCTCAAAATCTTGCCCAAAATGCCAAAAAAGGTAAGACTATAGTCTTGGGTTTTTTGTGAAATTTTGACTCGATCAGAAGTCGCACAAAATGCGTTTTCCCGCATCGTAGAGCATTCCTCTACTTATTGCGCGCCTTCCTGAATAAAAATACGGTCTCTCAAAATCTTGCCCAAAATGCCAAAAAGGTAAGACTATAGTCTTGGGTTTTTTGTGAAATTTTGACTCGATCAGAAGTCGCACAAAATGCGTTTTCCCGCATCGTAGAGCATTCCTCTACTTATTGCGCGCCTTCCTGAATAAAAATACGGTCTCTCAAAATCTTGCCCAAAATGCCAAAAAGGTAAGACTATAGTATTGGGTTTTTTGTGAAATTTTGACTCGATCAGAAGTCGCACAAAATGCGTTTTCCCGCATCGTAGAGCATTCCTCTACTTATTGCGCGCCTTCCTGAATAAAAATACGGTCTCTCAAAATCTTGCCCAAAATGCCAAAAAAGGTAAGACTATAGTATTGGGTTTTTTGTGAAATTTTGACTCGATCAGAAGTCGCACAAAATGCGTTTTCCCGCATCGTAGAGCATTCCTCTACTTATTGCGCGCCTTCCTGAATAAAAATACGGTCTCTCAAAATCTTGCCCAAAATGCCAAAAAAGGTAAGACTATAGTATTGGGTTTTTTGTGAAATTTTGACTCGATCAGAAGTCGCACAAAATGCGTTTTCCCGCATCGTAGAGCATTCCTCTACTTATTGCGCGCCTTCCTGAATAAAAATACGGTCTCTCAAAATTTTGCCCAAAATGCCAAAAAAGGTAAGACTATAGTATTGGGTTTTTTGTGAAATTTTGACTCGATCAGAAGTCGCACAAAATGCGTTTTCCCGCATCGTAGAGCATTCCTCTACTTATTGCGCGCCTTCCTGAATAAAAATACGGTCTCTCAAAATTTGCCCAAAATGCCAAAAAGGTAAGACTATAGTATTGGGTTTTTTGTGAAATTTTGACTCGATCAGAAGTCGCACAAAATGCGTTTTCCCGCATCGTAGAGCATTCCTCTACTTATTGCGCGCCTTCCTGAATAAAAATACGGTCTCTCAAAATTTGCCCAAAATGCCAAAAAAGGTAAGACTATAGTATTGGGTTTTTTGTGAAATTTTGACTCGATCAGAAGTCGCACAAAATGCGTTTTCCCGCATCGTAGAGCATTCCTCTACTTATTGCGCGCCTTCCTGAATAAAAATACGGTCTCTCAAAATCTTTCCCAAAATGCCAAAAAAGGTAAGACTATAGTCTTGGGTTTTTTGTGAAATTTTGACTCGATCAGAAGTCGCACAAAATGCGTTTTCCCGCATCGTAGAGCATTCCTCTACTTATTGCGCGCCTTCCTGAATAAAAATACGGTCTCTCAAAATCTTTGCCCAAAATGCCAAAAAGGTAAGACTATAGTCTTGGGTTTTTTGTGAAATTTTGACTCGATCAGAAGTCGCACAAAATGCGTTTTCCCGCATCGTAGAGCATTCCTCTACTTATTGCGCGCCTTCCTGAATAAAAATACGGTCTCTCAAAATCTTGCCCAAAATGCCAAAAAAGGTAAGACTATAGTCTTGGGTTTTTTGTGAAATTTTGACTCGATCAGAAGTCGCACAAAATGCGTTTTCCCGCATCGTAGAGCATTCCTCTACTTATTGCGCGCCTTCCTGAATAAAAATACGGTCTCTCAAAATCTTGCCCAAAATGCCAAAAAAGGTAAGACTATAGTCTTGGGTTTTTTGTGAAATTTTGACTCGATCAGAAGTCGCACAAAATGCGTTTTCCCGCATCGTAGAGCATTCCTCTACTTATTGCGCGCCTTCCTGAATAAAAATACGGTCTCTCAAAATCTTGCCCAAAATGCCAAAAAGGTAAGACTATAGTATTGGGTTTTTTGTGAAATTTTGACTCGATCAGAAGTCGCACAAAATGCGTTTTCCCGCATCGTAGAGCATTCCTCTACTTATTGCGCGCCTTCCTGAATAAAAATACGGTCTCTCAAAATCTTGCCCAAAATGCCAAAAAAGGTAAGACTATAGTCTTGGGTTTTTTGTGAAATTTTGACTCGATCAGAAGTCGCACAAAATGCGTTTTCCCGCATCGTAGAGCATTCCTCTACTTATTGCGCGCCTTCCTGAATAAAAATACGGTCTCTCAAAATCTTTGCCCAAAATGCCAAAAAGGTAAGACTATAGTATTGGGTTTTTTGTGAA
>JABSTT010004404.1:0-21881 GCA_013339685.2 Hyalomma asiaticum | reverse complement strand
GTGGCGCCAACTCAGTTTATGATCATAAAACACGCCTAAATACTTCATGCACTCTGTTTGAGGATTATTTCCTGGCGATACTGAAGGGAAATGTTTACTGGATCATTCAAAGGAAAAACAATAACAGAACTTTTACTAACATTTAAAGTCATGCTAATTTGAGTAAACCATAACTCTAGTCTTCCTAAATAAGCTTGTAAGATTGCATGCAATGAGTGAATATCACCAGCAGACGCGAAGAACGCAATGTCGTCTGCATATACATACACTTGAATGTTATTGTCTATGGTATTGAGCTTAACAGAACGTTAAATAATACAGGAGATAAAACAGAACCTTGAGGGACTCCTCGGGACTGATTATATTTCAGTGAGGATAATCCACGCTGGGAACAATAAAACTTTCTATTATTTAAAAACTCATACAACCAGTTAATAATATAGCTCGGGAAATTCAAGCTTTTTAATGAATTGAGAAGGATGACATGCGCTCTAGCAAGAGGACCGCAGAGGCAGAACTCCGAAGGGCGTCTTCGTCTTTGTCTCTGAGAGAGCGTTCGTAGTCACGAGCCTATATCGTGCATCGTCTTCGTCGCTGCCAGCGTATAGCTGGGCACGGACCAGTGCGCGGCATTATCCACCGTCCAGTTCGAGCATCGTCCCCATGCTGTCAAATAGCTGTCGTTGGTGTGCAGCAGCGAGGGAGCTAGACGTCACTCGGCAAGATAATGTTTCATGCGCACGACGTGCACTGTTTCAGGGGAAGGCTGACGGCGTCTTGAGCAGATGGACTGTCAGCGATGACCTCGTACGTGACGTCATTGAGGCGGCGCAGAACCTTGTATGGCCCGAAGTATCGGCGTAATGGTAGTCGCCGGGACGGTAGTCCACGAACGATGCCGGACGTTGTACCGTCGGGTGTCACGTTCCTGTTGAGAGGCTATTCTGACACACGAGAGCTGTCGTGCTTCTTCGGCGCGCTCAGTGAAGGCAGCGACGTCGTCGTCTGTATAGGTGCAATCGTGGGGCAGTATAGCGTCCAGCATTGTCGTGACTTCTCGTCCGTGAAGGAGGCCAAATGGTGTCATCGTTGTCGTTTCCTGGCGTGCCGTATTATACGCGAATATCATATATGGTAAAATTTTGTCCCAATTCTTCTGCTCGATATCGACGTAGTACATGCAGAGCATATCTGCGATGGTCTTGTTGAGGCGTTCCGTAAGCCCGTTGGTTCGCGGGTGGTACGCAGTCGTCTTCCTGTGCGCAGTGCCACTGAGCTCAAGCACAGTGCGTAAAAATTCAGCAGTGAACGCCGTTGGTCTGTCAGTTATTACAGCCGCTGGAGCTCCATGTCTGAGGACTATGTTCTCAATGAAGAATTGTGACGCTTCAGCAGCAGTGCCGCACGGGATTGCGTTGCTTTCTGCGTATCGGGTGAGGTAGTCTGTCGCGACTATCACCCATCTATTGCCGCTGTCAGAAAGTGGAAATGGGCCTAGAAGGTCCATTCCAACCTGAGCAAATGGTGCGCCAGGCACGGTGACCAGACGCAGCAGCCCGGCGGGTTTAGTCGGTGGTACTTTGCGTCGCTCACATAGTGTTTGACATCCGCTGCGAGCTTTGGCCAGTAGTATTTCTGTTGTATTCGTGCCAACGTTCTAGTGTAGCCGAGGTGCCCTGAGGTGGGTTCATCGTGGCAGGCGTGCAGTATTTATTTTCGAAGGCTTTCGGAGATAACCAGAAGGTAGCTCCGTCCTGTGGAAGAGAAGTTCTTATGAAAAAGGACGCCTTCACGTAAGCAAAACGATGCTAGGTCTTTTGAAAACACCTTCGGCACATTAGAAGTAAGCCCTTCCCAGAATTTCATCAGCGAGTTGTGTGCTTCGTCGCCTTGCCGTTGCTGGGCGATGGTGGCCGCGTCAACAACGCCTAAAGATCGTGTTCATTCGTCATCGTCTGTGCTTGGTGGATCAATCGGTGCTCTTGAGAGGCAATCCGCATCTAGATGCTGCTTTCCGGATTTATAAACCACCGTCATGTCATACTCTTGGAGTCGTAAGCTCCAGCGTGCCAAACGTCCTGATGGGTCCTTTATGTTGCTCAGCCAATAAATCGAGTGGTGGTCGCTTATTACCTTGAAAGTGCGACCGTACAAGTACGGGCTAAACTTAGTAACTGCCCATACTACAGCCAGGCACTCCTTCTCCGTGGCAGAGTAGTTGGACTCTGCACGTGACAACGTCCGGCTCGCATAGGCAATAACTCGCTCGGCACCGTCTTGCCACTAAATGAGAACGGCGACGAGGCCTATGTTGCTAGAGTTGGTGCGTCCTCGTCGAAGTGAGCGAGGACAGGCGGAGTTTGCAGACGCTGCCGTAGCTAATTAAATGCCGCTTCTTGCTCCTGTCCCCATGTGAAGGCGACGTCTTCTCTTATGAGGCTGGTGAGTGGAGAGGCAATGCGTGCAAAGTTTTCGATGAATCGCCGGTAATAGGCGCAGAGTCCGAGGAACCGTCTCACTGCCTTTTTATCTTTAGGCCTGGGGAACTTTGATACGGCAGTGGTTTTATCGGGATCTGGTCTGACGCCTTCATGACTAACCACATGGCCAGGAAACTGAAGTTTTTCGTAGCCAAAGTGGCATTTTTCGGCTTTTAACGTGAGCCCAGCGGACTTAATGGCCTGGAGAACAGAGAGTAACCGTTTCAGGTGCTCCTCAAAGGTGGCGGCAAAAACGATGACGTCATGAAGGTATACCAAACAAGTCTTCCAATTTAGACCGGAGAGAACGGTATCCATTACTCTTTGAAATGTGGCTGGGGCTGAGCATAAGCCGAAAGGAAGAACCTTGAATTCGTAAAGCCCATCAGGCATAAAGAAAGCAGTCTTCTCTCTGTCTCGCTCATCGACCTCTATTTGCCAGTATCCACTCTTTAAGTCCATGGAAGAGAAGTAACGTGCATGGCGTAACCGGTCCAAAGAGACATCAATCCGTGGTAAAGGATACACGTTTTTCTTAGTAACACGATTGAGCTTGCGATAATCAATGCAGAATCGTCGGGTGCCATCTTTCTTCTTTAGGAGCACCACAGGCGATGCCCAAGGGCTTTTCGACGGTTGGATTCCTTCGCCCTGTAGCATGTTCTTGAACTGCTGTTGTATCACCTCGCGCTGTTTCGGTGCTACACGGTACGGATTCTGGCGAATCGGTGTTGTCTCCTCCGTGATGATGCGGTGTTTTGTTAGCGGCGTTTGACCTACTCGCGACGTTAACGAGAAGCAATCCTTAAACTGGTCAAGCAAAATGAGAAGGCGTTCCTTCTCTAAAGGCGATAAACTTGGACCAACGTCGACGACAGGTGCACATGCCGCTGCATCAACTCTTTCATCCCTTTGCACAGTGAAGCAATCTGGACTAGGGCGATTTCTTCAAGGTATCCTACAGCGGTGCCTTTACTTATGTGACGGCGTTCGTTGGTGAAGTTAGCCAGCAGCACTTCCGCTCCTCCACCGTGTAAACTGACTATACCACGAGCGATGGCAATAACATGAGGGAGGAGAAGGGAAGTAACTTGTTCGGCTACGCCTTGTTCGTTGCAAACTCCATTGCAGATGACCGACATCAAGCAACATGATAGCGGCGGTATGCAGACGTTATCGTCAAGAACACGTAGAGGTCGACATTTCCTTTTTGCTCTGTAATTCGGATCTTTGCCTGCCGAGAATGTGACAACACCATCGCGTATGTTAACGATGGCACCGTACTCCCGCAAAAAGTCCATTTCTAAGATTAGTGCTTTGCAGCGCTCTGGCAGAATCACGAAGGTGGCGACAAATGTTGCATCGCCTATAGCCAGCCGCGCCGTGCATTTGCCTGTCGGTGTCATCAGCTGGCCTCCAGCACTTCGAATTAAAGGGCCCGTCCATTCCATTTTCACCTTTTTGAGTGTGTCTGCCAACTGCTCGCTCATTATAGAAAAGTTCTTACAAAAGACTGATTACGGGAGTACGGAGCAATGTTTTCACTGAAATGCAAGTTCTGATGTGTTCTTGGCGCGTTCTTCGCAGCTAAGGCTGTGTCAAATAGGCGGCATTTGCCTGCCTCACCATACGATAATGTGAGAGAACTTCATGTTACCAAAAATGTGTGTCTGGATAGCGTACCGGCCCAGCTGGCGCCGTGTGTCGTTACTTTCGGTAACGGGTACACCGTTCCGCACAGCGCGCCGCTTGCGCCGTCTGCTACAACGCCCTACGGGTCGTTTACGCCTGATGCGGCGCATACGCACTTGGACCATGAAAAAGACGGATTGAGAGAAGGGGAGAGGCGTGGGCGTTTTGCTAAATAGCTTAACATCGTCATTAAGCTTAAATTACTGACGAGACTGCGTTCGCTGAATACAAATGTACAAAGAAAAATGAACCAAATTTCGGACACATCCAGTAACCTAGAATAGCATGTGTTGTCGCGATGAAAAGATGGAATAATGTAGATATTTTGCTAGATGGCTTCAAGGCATGCGTCCATGCTTAGTTAAATTCAAAAAGACGGCGTAACAGGGAGCGCCTACCGTAACAGGGAGCGCCTAGCGGAAGTATTCAGTTCGTAGGCATTAGCATGCTCGACTGTAAAGGCGCAATATTAAGAATCAGGTACCGCACCGCTGACACCAGCAGAATAAATATTTTTTTGGAAATGCTGTCGATACGCATTTCTTCGGGCTTCCACAGCAAGTGGTGCTTCCTAACTGAGATGGCGCTAAACTGAATAAGCTGCTCATGAATCTTCATCATCAGAACGCATGGCCTACACCAGAAGGACTCGTTTTTTGGCTAGTTTCTTACTTAGCTTGCTAAGCATGTTCAGGCACAAAAAGAAACAGGAAAAGAGTAGAACCAGAAAACATAGAGACACGCGTTTGTATCTTTCCTGGTTCTCTTTTTCTGTTTCTTTTTGCGCCTGATCATGATTAGCAAGTATGGCCTACTGCCGAAGCTTCGCTACCTGTAAATGTACCCTGGAGCCTAGGGCAACACAACACATTTGAGCTTGATCATATACGTAGAAAAGCATACTAGAGAGAGTGTATATTATATTGACGCCAAGCAAAGTGCCCACCGCGGAGCAAGTTTTGAGAAGCAAGCTCCCCACTACAGGCACCGATCTCGAGCAGAGGAAGACGAAGAAGAGCACGGTTGCACGAGCGTTCTTTTGGTGCTGGCCGCCATTAAAGAAGGTTGTTCTCTTCCGCCGATCATCTACTGCTTGTTTTCCTGACATTTTATTGGTGGAGGTGCTGGGTACATGCTATTATCGCCGGAGCCAAAGCGTAGCCCTGACTCAAGTCCAGTGAGTAGCCGGGGCGACATCACCTCTGTCCACGTACGCGCCAGCCGTCGCCTCCAAGGGCTCCAACCAGAACACGGTCCGTTACCTCATCGTGTCCGCGCCATGAACCTGGACCCACAGCGCTCTGCTGCGCCTGTTCCACCGGCGCATCACGTCATAGTCAACCAGCCGCAGCCACCACCTGTCTTTCACGGAGATCCTTCAGAAGACGTGGAAGACTGGTTAGACCATTTTGACACGGTCGCGGATTGCAACGGCTGGAACGAAGAGCGCAAGCTTCGCAACGTCTACTTCGCGCTCCAAGACTCCGCGAGGACATGGTTCAACAACCACGAAGCGACGTTGATTTCGTGGGAGGAATTTCGTCGTCAGGTGATCGCCGCATATTCCAACCCTGACCGAAAGGAGAAGGCAGAGCTGGCGATACAGACGAGGTTTCAAGCCCCAAATGAAAGCGTCGCGACGTACACTGAAGACATGGCTCGGCTCTTCAGACGTGCGGACACCGCAATGACCATAGAAAAGAAAGTGAGACAACTTATGCATGGTGTCAAACAGGAAATATTCGCAGGCCTTGTCCGAAACTCACCAGCAACACTTGCGGGCTTCCTTGCTGAAGCGACAGCGATGGAAAGAGCCCTTCGACAGCGTTCCATGCAGTACGATCGCAACATCTTGGAACTTTCGGACGCGCCTCAAACGGCATCGGGAAACAGCACTGCGGACTTGCGGGAGCTGATCCGAATGGTTGTCCGAGAGGAGCTCCAGAAAATGCAAGTAACTGCCGCACCACCAGCGCGAATCTCTGTGGCTGAGATGGTGCGTGAAGAGATTCGGCAAGCCATTCAAGCTCCGAGCTACGACGTACCTCAACGCTATGAGGGGCCAGAACGCTCCGAGGTACCACAATGTTACGACGTACCACAGCGCTACGAGGTGCCCTACCAGCAGGAACCAGTCCGCATAAGTTATGCGGAAGACGCCCGACGACCGTCGCTATACGCTGCCTCAGCCGCCGTACAGCCCGCCGTTCAATGGGAAGCAGTATTTAGGCGTCGCAGTCCACCACTCGTCGAGGAGTCGAGGCCACGGAAAAGCGACATATGGCGGACCCCTGACTCCAGGCCCCTCTGCTTGCACTGCGGAGAGGCTGGCCACGCCTACAGGACGTGCCCCTACCGACGAGTGGGTCTCCGTGGGTTCGCTCCGAGTGCACCTCGCCAGCGCCCTGGTGAGCGACCGGCGGAGATAGAGAACTTCCTTGCAAGCCGAGACCGTCCATACGAGCATGGAAGACACGAGCCTCGGTCTTCGTCGCCTGCTCGATACCGGTCACCAAGTCCCTCGTTTGGCCGTGACGCCCGCCGTCGTCGGTCGCCCAGCCCTCCAAGCCCGGAAAACTGAGTTCAGCGACCTCCGGAGGTGAGGCCGCTGACGCCGAACGAATGGAATATCCTCCATCTCGACGACAACGCCGACAACAGACCGACGTCCACACACGCTCACACGATTCCAGGCACGTCGTGACGTCGGAGATACTTGTTACCGTAGACGACGACGAAGTTACGGCCTTAATTGACACTGGTGCCGACAGCTCAGTTATGAGTAAAGACCTCGCGGTAAAGTTAAAGTTTTTACGCAATGGACAGGATCACAAGTCTGTACTGCTGGAGGTCATCTACTAACTCCCGTCGGCAGCTGTACTGCTCGTGTAAATATTCGTGGATTTACTTACGTCGGGGTATTCATCATCCTGCCCGATTGTTCGAGGGACCTGATACTTGGCATGAACTTCCTGCAGGCGAATGGAGCTATAATTAACTTGGAAAAATAAAGCGTAACTTTTTCTACAGCGAAAGCTATAGCGAACGATGGTGGACCCGACAACAACACTGACAACGCCTTGCGGATCGTTGCCGACAACGTAACGGTACCGCCCCGAAGCAGCCTACTGACGTTGGTAACATGCGACGCATTCGACGGCTACGAAGGCATCATCGAGGCGAACATTCCGCTACTGCTTGAGCGGAACCTCTGTATTGCACGAGGCCTCGTTCACCTCCAGAATCGATGCTCCTTAGTGATGTTGACAAACTTCAGCAATGAATACCAGCACGTACCGCAAGGCACAGCTGTAGCCTTCATACATGAAATATTTGCTTTCATAGATGTCGCCTCGCTAGGCACAGCTTCGCAAAACCCACCAAAAGAGGCCAATCTGAAGGATCGCATACACATTAACCCTGACTTACTGGAACGGTAGAAACAGCGACTGCTAGACCTAGTCAATGCCTTCTCTGACTGCTTCTCTACCGAGTCAAAAGTTCGACGCACTTCCGTGGCAAAGCATCGCATTATTACCGAAGAGTCAGCCCGGCCGCTTCGCCAGCATCCGTATCGCGTTTCGCCTGGAGAAAGAGAAGTCATAAAGCGCCAGGTGCAGGACATGCTAAACAATGATGTGATTCAGCCATCCGCTAGTCCATGGGCTTCACCCGTCGTTATCGTTAAGAAGGACAATACACTGCGCTTCTGTGTCGACTACAGGCGGCTTAATAGTGTCACGAAACGCGATGTTTATCCCCTTCCCCGCATCGACGACGCCCTTGACCGTCTACGCCACGCCAAGTTTTTCACCTCATTGGATCTCAAGTCAGGGTACTGGCAGATCGAGGTAGACGAGCGCGATCGGGAAAAAACGGCGTTTGTTACCCCTGATGGGTTATATGAACTCAAGGTCCTCCCATTCGGCCTCTGTTCCGCACCTGCCACATTCCAACGAATGATGGACACTGTTCTATCTGGACTGAAATGGCAGACATGCTTAGTGTACTTGGACGACGTCGTGGTATTTTCGAGAACGTTTGACGAACATCTAGATCGCCTACAGGATGTGCTCCATGCGATCAGAAAGGCAAATCTGACTATTAAGCCAGAAAAATGTTATTTTGGATTTCAGGAGTTAAAGCTTCTCGGCCACGTCGTTAGTTCCCACGGTGTTCGACCAGACCCCGAGAAACTGACTGCCGGCTCAGAGTATCCCCGTCCCGCAGACAAGAAGGCAGTCCAACGTTTCCTAGGTCTGTGCGCGTACTACCGTCGTTTTGGCGAAGGTTTTTCAAAGATCGCCGAACCATTAACAAGACTAACACGCCTAGGCGTACCCTTCAACTGGACCGAAGAACAACAGGAAGCCTTCACGGAGTTGCGCCAGCGCCTGCAAACCACCCCTGTACTCGCGCATTTCGACGAGGAGGCTACCACTGAAATCCACACAGACGCCAGCAATGTCGGCCTCGGCGCTATTCTTGTTCAGTGGCAAGACGGTGCCGAACGGGTAGTCGTCTACGCGAGTCGCAGTTTGACAAAGGCGGAACTCAACTACTCCACGACGGAAAAGGAGTGCTTAGCAGTCATTTGGGATATCTGCAAGTTCCGACCGTACATTTACGGAAGACCTTTTCGCGTTGTGAGCAACTATCACTCGCTGTGTTGGCTTGCGAACGTTAGAAATCCGTCAGGTCGCCTCGCTCGTTGGAGCCTTCGCCTTCAGGAGTACGACGTGTCAGTGGTCTACCGGTCCGGGCAGAAACACGGCGACGCTGACTGCCTCTCACGTGCCCCTTTACCTTTGAAACCGAACGACTTAGAGCAAGATTTTCCGTTTCTCGGCGTCGTCGACATTGTCGAGATGGCCGACTACCAACGCGCCGGCACAACATTGCTGCCTGTGATCAGATACCTTGAGGGTGCGGACGTCGTTGTTCCGCGCCCCATGTCGCGAGGGTTCACTTCTTACTGCCTCCGAAACAACATCCTCTACAAGAAAAATTTCCAAAACAGCCAGGAAACATACCTTCCCGTTGTTCCAGTTTCACTGCGTGCAGAAGTCTTACAGGCATGCCATGACGATCCGTGTGCCGGGCACCTAGGCTTTGCCAGGACTTTGGCACGCATACGCGAGAAGTACTATTGGCCGCAGCTGTTCTCGTCTGTTCAGCGCTACGTGAGAAGCTGTCGTGACTGTCAGTGACGAAAGGTTAAACCTTTAAAACCTGCTGGACTTTTGCAACCCTTGGAACCCCCTGCAGCACCGTTTCAGCAGATCGGAATGGATCTCCTCTGTCCCTTTCCCGCGTCGTCTGCAGGAAACAAGTGGATAGTCTTCGCAACTGATTATCTGACGCGGTACGCAGAAACCAAGGCCGTAGCCCGCGGAACCGCTGCCGAAGTCGCCACGTTGTTTATGCACGACATTGTATTACTTCATGGAGCCCCTTCCGTCTTGATCACTGATCGAGGCACAGCGTTTACTGCTGACTTAATCAAGGAGATCGTCACGCTTACTAACACCAGCCACCGGAAAACCACGGCCTATCACCCTCACACAAATGGTTTAACGGAACGCCTGAACAGGACAATGGCGGATATGCTGTCGATGTACGTCGACGTAGAGCACAAGACGTGGGACCAAATCCTCTCATATGTGACATTCGCATTCAACACAGCTGTGCAGGAAACTACCCGTTTCACACCGTTTGAACTCGTTTATGGACGTCGTGTCACAACCCCCTTAGACGCGATGCTACCAGTCGACACCGGGACATCGAGAAGCGAGAATGCCGACGACATCGTCCAGAAGGCTGAAGAAGCTCGACAGCTCGCTCGAAACCGAATCCGCAACCAGCAAAGTGCCGAAGCCCGCCGATACAACAGAGTCCGAAGAGAAATTCACTATGAACCTGGTGACTACGTCTGGGTATGGACGCCCATCCGGCAGCAGGGTCTCTCCGAGAAACTGCTGCGCAGATATTTCGGTCCCTACAGGATTACAAAGCGCCTCAGCGACGTGAACTACGAGGTCGTTCCCGAAAGTTCTGCTACGACCATGAGCCGACGGCGGCCCCGACCAGAAATTGTTCACGTAGTGCGTATCAAGCCGTAGTACGCCCGTCAAGAAGTCATCTGACCATACTTTTCCTTGCCCTCTGTTTCATTTGCATCAGCCCCGTCGGCGACCGGGACGGTCGCGTTTCACAGGGGGGAGAAATGACGCCAAGCAAAGTGCCCACCGCGGAGCAAGTTTTGAGAAGCAAGCTCCCCACTACAGGCACCGATCTCGAGCAGAGGAAGACGAAGAAGAGCGCAGTTGCGCGAGCGTTCGTTTGGTGCTGGCCGCCATTAAAGAAGGTTGTTCTCTTCCGCCGATCGTCTACTGCTTGTCTTCGTGACAATATTGTGTTGCGAAACTAAAACCAAAGAGAATAAAGGTACTGCACAAGGTAAAATACGAGAAGTGGCGTCGCTTACTTTACATTGCGCTGCTCACCCAGTCTATCGGCGCCTAAGCGCGAGTGGACGAAGCTCCCAAGTGTGGATAGCTCTTTACGTCGTCTGCGCTTTTACATGCGCGCGTATATCAGAAATAGCCTCCAATATGCTTGTTCGCTAAACCGGTGCAGCGTTGAATTCCTTCATGTATTCTTATCAAAGCATAAAAGTATTCCTTATAGTATTTTTGGCTTTGCGCGGCAGTCTGCTCTTTCTTAATGTCACTGAGCGCCCTTTTCGAGAGTGTGCCGTGTCATCGACGCACCTCCGTGTCGGCACAGTTATTTTAGTATGGATGACGCTGTGCAATTCAAGTATACGGCAGAGTGTACTTAGCGTCATTTTGAATAAGTTAAGCGGAAAACATGAACGTTTAAATGCAGTGCTACAGCAATATCGCCTCGCGATAAGTGACTGTGAGAATGACGGAAAACAGCAGACGCTTTTCGCTTTAAGAACACATCTAATTTTTATATGCATTAAAAGAACCTTTCTTGTCAAGGTCACGCAAGAAATCATGCGAAGAAAGCGATGTGTTTGAGTATTAAAATGTTTACCTCATATAGGCGGGTCAAATATCATGATAGTACTCAAACGGTGTACACACACACACACACACACACACACACACACACATATATATATATATATATATATATATATATATATATATATATATATATATATATATATATATATATATATATAGTGTCACGTAGATTGCCTACCTCAGCCATTGAAATGCCTGATGACATGCAAGGCATGTAAACGCAAGTACGCCTGTAAGTGATGCACCGGGGTGCGCAAGGTTCTACATCAAATTCGATGCGCAGTAGCAGCCCCCTATTTGTTGTTGCTGATGTCAATGGTGAAAAATGGGCGAGAACTCAATACTAAACTCTTTCAGTCACGTAGCAGAAATGCCAACATTGCAGACAGAAGAGAACTTGCGTATGATGAAAAAAAAAAAAACTGACGGATAGAACCAGCGAAGACATCAAACTGAGCGTGGGTTATGTCACTGCCCCGTTGAATGACATATGACGCTTCCTTCACGTGCAATAAAAACGTTTTCCGTGGTTTCTGCACTGACGTGAGATTGAATTACGCATGTCTGACCATTTACTGCAATTATTGCTTTTATTTAGCTAACAACTGCCTCAAACCGCTCACAGCAAAGTGCCGCTGTGTACATTTCAATAAGCGCCGGCGAATGCCTACCCACACTCACGCGGTGACAGTGCTGCCATCTACATATCTATCTCGAGGCCAATAGTATGCTTTTACTTGCAAGCAGCACTCATTCGTGACACTTTCCCAGTCTGCAAGTTTCTCTCGCGGGGTCGCGTACCTGTAATAGTCACACAGCTTGCTTGCATGTTCTCGTAGCTCTGTGACGTCAATGATGTATTCGACTACATCCGGCAGGCTGCTTTCCGGCACTCCTCGCAGGCGACCAAACAGGTAGAGAGTCTCGTAAGCGCTGAGCTTTCCCAGTAGTGCATCACCCTGAGGGCAGTAGCCGATCCTTGATTGCCACTGCAGTGTTCAACGTGCGCGATTGTTACAGTGAGCTCAACTGCACCTTTATTTAGACAACACTGCAGCGTACACGTAATTATTGTTGCAACGGTTGTGGAATTTTCGTCACGCGTAATTGTGTCAGGTCAGGCGATCGTGGTCGGCAAGAAACAGCGAGCAGGCATGAACACAATTTATCAAGCAGAATAGTGAGGGAACACAGCACAAGAGTGTTAGGAGGTAGAGATAGACAAATGGTTGAAACGGCACGAGAGAGCTGCAGACATTTGTAGAGCAGCTCAGCATTCAAGAGGACCAAGATATATTACCTCTCACGGCAACTCTGAGGAGAAGCGTCAGGATTTGCGTCTCTTGCGTATCTCATATTCGGAGCTGGTTTTGGCACGTTAAACCCCACAAATAAACCAGTCAGGATTTGAATGAATGAATGAATTAATGTGCTTTATTGCACACGTCTTGTACAAAGTACGCACAAACTGAATGGTCCCATAGCCAAAGGCTAGTGCGAGTCCCATATTGAAATATACATAATGGAAACTGTAATATTTGCAAAAATGTAATGAGTAGAAAATGAAATTGTATATCACCATGCAAGAAATAATGTATTTAATGTATAATAAGAAATAATGTATAATACTGTAAATTACTAAGAGGAGTCAGTTGACTTCAAGAAAAGAACGCAAGAAGAAACATGACTTGTAGCGAACACAAATAGCTTGGTAAATAGAGGTGCACATATCTGTAAAATAAAAGTTGGGGTAGCAACTATCGCAATAACGTATCCTCTAAATACCTTAACAAAGGGAACTAGGTGACTGCAGCATTTTGCAGTGAAACACAAAGCATACACATTACAAGAAAGACAAAACTGTATATGTACATGGTCAAAAGATGATATCAAAATGTACCAGTCAGCTCAGGAAGCAGAGAAAATCACTTGAAAGCAGTGCTTCTTTAGCGATTGCGAGAAGTCCTGGGCATTCTTTATGTAATGCGGGATATCATTCCACACTTTCACTCCGGTGTATTGTAGTAAGCGTTTGCTATAGGCGTTTTTTGTGGGTGGTATATTGATGTTCTTAAACGTTTAGTTCCTTGTTACGCGTCGGGGGCTAACGAGGAATGAAATAGGGAATGGTTCATTGTTTCTTACCGCACCTTTAATGCATGTAGCTAATCTTAGTTCCCGCAAAAAGTCTAAATGGAAGATTTTCATTCTAGAGAATAGTGGCTTGCTATGTTCGTAGTCTCGTGAGAAAGTTATTCTACGTATAGCTCGTTTTTGCAGCCTTCGTGCAGGCTCAAGGTAAGAACTATACGTCGAACCCCAAGATTCTATGCAGTACAGTAGGTGGCAGTTCACTAAACTAAAATACAGAGTGCGCAGACATCAAAATATTCGTGAGCTTGCAAGAGGGCGAAGCAACTGGAAGCTAGCTTCGAGCAGACTGCGTCCAGGTGATATCGCCAATTTAGACAGCTATCTACAACAACACCAAGATAGTAAAAGGATCCGTACTTTCAAGGGAACATTTATTGATGTATAGCAGTATGTCATAGGGAGCAGGATTTGTACGGGAGTGGAAGAACATATATTTTGTCTTTTTGGCATTGATGGTAAGCCTGTTGGCGAAAAACCAGTCGGCAAGCTTGGCCAGTTCGGCATCATTTCTTTTTCTATGTCTAAGAGATTTTTGCTAGTTCGGCATTCATTTGCTTTTCTATCTCCAGCATATTTTTACCAGTAACAATTAGGGTGGTGTCCTCAGCATACATAAGCATCTCAGCCGTTGTTAGTACCAGGGGCATGTCGTTTATGTACAGCAAGTAAAGTTACGACCCTAATATGGAAGCTTGCGGGACGCCTGTTTGTATGAACTGAAGAGATGAAGCAATGTTATTGATAATTACCATCTGTTGTCGACCTTGAAGGTAACTCGGAAAAAAATTCCACATAGTGTTGCGAAAACCACATTTGCGTAATTTGTAAACTAAATTGTCGTGGTCCACTGTATCAAAAGCTTTTCTAAGGTCAAGAAAAACCGCTACTGCGAATTTGTTATCTTGAAGGGCTGTGTTTAAAATCTGGCTTAATGTGAGCACAGCTGTGCTTGTAGAACGCATCGGTCGCAAGCCATGTTGATGCGGACATAAAATATAATATTTGTTAAAAAAGAGAGCATGCGTTTCACAATTACTTTTTCAAAGATATTTTTAAGAACAGTGAGTACAGATATCGGGCAGCAGCAAGAAGGATCAGACCTGTTGCCTTCTTTGTAGACAGGGGTGACCTTGGCTATTTTGAATATTGATGGGTATTTACCGGCACGCAATGAGTGATTAAATAGATTGCATAATACTTTCACAATTATATCAATGTTCCCTGTTATAACACGCACTGGAATTTCGTCAAGACCCGGTGCTTTGCTAGTTAGAAGTTTAACCACAATAAGAAAATTTTATTAATCTCTATGCTGTCTCTAACGAAACCTTTTGTAAAAATATTGGTTCATACAGCGCCTTGTCAAAAACAGCAACATTTTGGCTAATGAAGCCGAGACCTGGGACAACGGGCAACGACAACGGGAAGAAACTGCGACGCCTGCTGTACAGGCATCACAGTTGGCATCCATCAGCGCCCGTACAACGATACAGGAGCGTCGTGTGGGCGGCCGCCTGGGAACATCAGGAGGATGGACCTCGAGAACAATGTGCTACGCTGCATGTTCTTCAGGCTTTCGCACATTGATCTCTGCGTTGCGCGCACTCCACGCGTCGACTTTGCTTTTCCTTGCTTTTCTTTTTTTTTCGTGGCCGCCACTAAGCCTTCGACCTGCCCTTGGCAAGAATTCTTGTCTTCTTTTTCCACGCACCACTGGTTCTGGAGCCCGCCAAACTCCACACAGAGATTCCCACACTTAAGTTCACCACATTTCTGCGATACATCCTATAATTCTTGTGACGACTAGTAATAGTACTCATATTATTATTAGTATCATTATTGTCACGTAGGAGCATCCACTTCGTCAAGGAGTACGGCGTCGCGTCATAAACACCGCCTCTAATTCAACCACCTATAGACGATTTTCCGCAGCTAGTTCGTCTAAGCAAAACTAGATGGCGCCACCGCACTGAAGCACCACAGCCTTCTCCTCGGCGGCGCGGCCGCGATGTGGCGTGTGGCGGCCGTTGCCCTGGCCTACTGCGAGAAGCGGGCGGCGCGGACTATGCGGGCGCGGGCGAGCGTGCCAAGAAAATATGTCTCGTTAGCAGTTTGCCGAGCCCGGTGCGCAGCCGGGCTACGATGTCAGAGTATGCTGAACAATGGTGTCAACATCTAACCCTAACCGCCGCGCCCGCTTTGCTGGCCTTCAACCCGGGAGCGTGGCGGCGAATCGGCCGGCCGTCGGCGACGGTGAAGGGGAAGTGGAAAGGAGATGGCAATTAGATCACGTGTTCGAACATGGCAGCGCCCGTTCGCCGCTGCAGAAAACCGTCTATAAGGAAAACCGTCGCTCACAAAGAGAACCATATTGTTACGCACGGACAAGGCTATGTACAGCTGTATTTACAAGCACTGCTGTAACTGTGCACAACAAGAACAGCCGGCGTTAGGTGGTCGCTTCGTCGTCGTCTTCTCTGGTCACAACATGAAATAGCTTATACTCGCGTATGTGCCGTAGCATGACCCCCGGCGGCAGAAGCTCCGTCTCGGAGCGGCTAAAAGGTATGGTCAGAAATGTAGTGGCAAGGCTTGAGCCGTGAGACATGAACGACGTCTCTGGATGAGCAATTTCGGGAGCAATTTGGTACGTCACAGGAGTCACTTGGCGCAACACGCCGTACGGTCCAGCATATCGGGAAAGGAGCTTTTCGGATAAGCCCACACGGTGGCATGGAGTCCAGAGGAGCGCAAGTTGACCAGGCGAAAAATATACTTCACGATGTCGAGCATCGTAGCGACGCTGTTGACTGCCTTGTGACGCCATAAGCCGAACACGGGCAAGCTGGCGAGCGTGATCTGCGCGTGCAATGGCTTCATGGGCATACTCAGTGGTAGGCGGCCGATGGAGGGAGCATGGAATACAGAGGTAAAGCGGGTTCTCGTCCGTACAACAGATAAACGACGAAAATCCAGCAGTGTCATGACGGGAGGAGTTGTACGCAAATGTGATGTAAGGAAGCACGACGTCCCAGTCGCGATGATCGTCGGAAACGTACATAGCCAGCATGTCTGTAATGGTGCGATTTAAGCGCTCGGTGAGACCGTTGGTTTGGGGGTGGTATGAAGTGGTCAGTTTTTTTTGAGTGGAACAAGAACGGAGGATGTCGGCGATTACCTGGGACAGAAAGTTACGGCCACGGTCAGTGAGTAGCTGTCGCGGAGCACCATGAAGGAGGACGACATCGCGCAGCAGGAAATCCGCAACATCAGTGGCACAGCTGGTCGGTAGTGCGCGGGTGATCGCATAGCGCGTGGCGTAATCTGCCGCCGCCGCTACCCACTTGTTGCCGCAGGCTGAGGTGGGGAAAGGGCCTAGAAGGTCGAGTCCGACGCGAAGGAAGGGTTCTGCGGGGATGTCAAGCGACTGACGGCGACCGGCAAGTGGAAGGGGAGGCCGTTTGCGACGTTGACACTTCTCGCAGGCCGCCACGTAACGGCGGACAGAACGTGCAAGTCCCGGCCAAAAGAAACGGCGGCGGACACAGTCGTACGTGCGGGATACACCGAGGTGTCCGGCAGTGGGTGCGTCATGCAGTTCGTTGAGTATGTTCCGGCGTAGGTGTCTCGGTACGACTACGAGCAGGTCAGGTCCTTCGGGCCGAAAATTACGACGGTAGAGGACGCCATTCTGAACCAGAAATCTTCTGACGGAGGCATCATTAGGCGATGCTTTTGTGTGTTCGATGATCGCTCGCAAGGAAGGGTCGCGATTTTGTTCGTCTCCAAGGTTAGCCAGGTCGGACACTGACAAGATAGAGTGGACTGTGTTCTCGTCATTGGCGTCCGGGTTGTCGACGGGATAGTGAGACAAGCAATCTGCATCGCGATGCAAGCGGCCAGATTTTTACACGACTGAATATGAATACTCTTGCTAACGCAGGGCCCAGCGCCCGAGCCGTCCTGAAGGATCTTTAAGAGTAGACAACCAACGGAGTGCGTGGTGGCCGGTAACTACGCAAAGTGGGCGGCCATACAAATAGGGGCGGAACTTCGCAACCGCCCAAACAAGGGCCAAGCACTCACGCTCTGTGATGGAGTAGTTCCTCTCGGCGGCCGATAGGAGGCGGCTAGCGTAGGCAATAACCCGATCGTGGCCACGCTGACGTTGGGCTAATGCTGCGCCAAGTCCGTAGCCACTGGCATCTGTGCGGACTTCTGTAGGGGCAGACGGGTCAAAGTGGGCGAGGATCGGCGGCATTGTGAGCAGGCTGACGAGGCGAGAGAATGCGGACGCTTCTTGCTGGCCCCAAGAGAACGAGACAACTTGTCTCAAAAGCTCCGTTAGTGGCTTGGCTATGACAGCAAAATCCTTTACAAAACGGCGAAAGTAGGAACACAGCCCAAAGAAGCTGCGTACATCCTTGGTGGACTGTGGGACAGGGAAGTGCTTGACGGCGGATATTTTCGCGGGTCTGGTTGCACGCCGTTGGAGTCGACTAAATGGTCAAGTACCGTGAGTTGGTGCGGCCAAAACGACACTTGGATGAGTTGAGCTGGAACCCGGCCTGACGAAAAACTTCGAGGATGGTTGTGAGACGATCAATGTGCGTTTCGAATGTTGGTGAAAACACGATAACATCGTCTAAGTAGCACAAGCATGTGGACCATTTGAAACCTCTCAGGAGGGGGTCCATCATGCGTTCAAAGGTGGCAGGGGCGTTACAAAGGCCAAAAGGCATGACCTTGAATTGATAAAGGCCGTCAGGTGTTATAAAGGCTGTCTTTTCACGGTCCATATCGTCGACAGCAATCTGCCAATACCCGGAAACGTAGATCAATTGATGAAAGTAGCGAGCTCCGTGCAAGCAGTCGGGAGCGTCATCTATGCGTGGCAACGGGTACACGTCTTTTTGTAATTCGGTTAAGGTGCCGATAGTCGACGCAGGATCGCCAAGAACCGTCTTTCTTTCTTACCAAAACGACAGGCGATGCCCACGGACTCGACGATGGCTCGACGATGTTCTTTGCGAGCATCTTGTCAACTTCGCTTTGAATTATTTGACGTTCAGCTGCGAATACACGATAGGCACGTCTGTGGATAGGAAGAGCATCGCCGGTATGGATGCGGTGCATCACTTGCGTAGCTTGGCCTAAAGGACGACCACCGATGTCAAAAATGTCACTGTATGCAAGCAAAATGCGGCGCAGATCCTCACTTTGCTGAGGGGTAAGGTCTGGGGCAATCATCGACGTAATAGCCGTATCAGAGGGACAGGCATAGGGCTGCTGCGCAAGTAAATGTGGCGAAGCGGTCACTGTGAAGGCCTGCACTTCGCCTGCGTCGAGTGGGCTGAGCAGGGCGGGGGAGATACCACGGGGCAGAATTTGGGGCGTCAAATTGAAATTGACTACTGGGAGGCAGGCGCAGTTGGCAACAACGGAGAGAACTGTATGAGGTAGTGTGATGCCTTTGTCGAGTAGGACATCGGTTACTGGCGTCAAAAGGTAGTCCCCATAAGGTGCTGGAGGCGACGACAGGAGCTCGACGTAAGTAAGTGTTTGAGGCGGCAAGCGGACGTCGGCGGCGGCAGTAAGGCGATTGGGTCTTTGGTCGATGGGGTCCACTAGAGGAAGGTCGAGGCGTAGAGTACTGGCGGAACAGTCTATGAGAGCTGAGTGGGCGGAGAGGAAGTCGAGACCAAGGATGACGTCATGCATGCATTGAGCTAGAACAGTGAAGAGAACAACGGCATGGCGATCAGCGATGCTAACACGGGCGGTACACATTCCAATAACAACAGCGGTTCCACCATCGGCGACCCGGACAGCCTTAGTGGTTGCTGGCGTCAGGATTTTAGGGGCGAAGCTCCTTAAGGCGTGGGTCGTGCATCCCCGATGTATGTAGTAGTAGTAGTAGTAGTCGTAGTAGTAGGTAGCCACCGGCGCGTGCCTGCCGGAGGGCACGCACGCGCCGAGGGCGAGCGCGTGGCACCTGGCGCTCGCCCTCGCCGCGAGTGCCGGGAGCCACGCGCTCCCCGGCAAACACGACACTGCCCCGGCAAACGCGAGAGACAACGTTGGCGCAGGCAGCGTCTCCTAGCGAGCTTCTTGATTGAGAAATACCGACTGCTCGCGTTGGAGAAGCGTTCACCGGCAAAACCCATATATATATATATATATATATATATATGTATATATATATATATATATATATATATATATATCTATATATATATATAATATTTATATATATATATGTATATATATATATGTACACTGGATCTGATCTTGCATGAAGTGCCGGTGGGAGATCTCACTTGTGCATTGTGCATAGTTGAACCGTGAGGATTCGTAGAATGCGCGTTAACTAAATTAATCCGGAACTCGGCACGATCTACGATGCACATCCCGAGCTTCGCCCATCATCATCATTCACTCCGTGGATATGCTGTAATTTTTTTCATAATCTTCGACGAAACTGAGCACTCATGATTGATAGGTGCGCTCCAGTGTCGATGAGTGCGGTCACATGGACGCCGTCAACATGCACGTCAAGTAGGTTCTGCTTGGTCGGAATCGTCAACAGAGGATTTTGTGCCATGTCCAACAATGCAGCGCCACCTCCAGGAGCTGCACTGCCTAGTTTTCCGGCTGGGAGCGGCGAAAAATGGTCGGGTAAGATGGTTGTCGAGGTTGAGGCGAGCGAGGACTAGCGGCGTTGGGGCGAAGGTGAGCGGGCATAGCGTGGCTGAGCAGGGAATTCTTGAGGGGCGACGTGTTGTGGGCTGGATGAGTACGGGTGAGGACGGCGTGTTGGTGCAGAATAAGAGGCAAAAGCATTCCAGGATGGAGTCCAGCGGCTTCGGCAGTAGCGGGAAATGTGTCCGACACGGTGACAGTGAAAGCAAATAGGCTTGTCGTCAGCGGTTCGCCATTCAGCTGCGTTCCTAAACCGGGGAGGGGCGAAGGATGATACGGGACGGGATGGGGTGGCAAAGTTGGGTCGGACATCGGAGCGTGGTGGCAAAGACACCGCATGAATTCCCATGTTGCTGATCTCCTCGCGAACGACGGCTTGTACTAGCGAAACCGGAACTACAGGTTCCGAGAAGGTCTTCACTTCGGCAGTACTGGGGACAGGCGGCCTCTATCTCACGCCGTACAATGCGTGTAACGTTGTCATAGTTAGTGGATGCATGGGAAACACTCTCATAAGACGACGTCGCTGCGGTGTTGGGCAAGCGGGCGAACTGATGGACGATTCGTCGGCTTTTAGCCTGTTCCAAACGACGGCATTCTTTCATGACGTCGTCAACAGTCGTGACATTGGTGAAGACGAGCAGATTGAATGCATCGTCAGCGATGCCTTTCAGAATGTGAGCTACCTTATCTGCGTCCGGCATGTTGACGTTGGCCTGGTGACGTAGAGGCGATGTAAGGTTCAGTAGACGTTTGGACCCGCGCCCACAGTTCCTTTTTAGCAGCCAGCTGGCGACCATATGGGTTCCCATACACGTCGCGCAGATTCTGCTTGAAGCTGTCCCAGCTTGTGATGTCGGTTTCGTGAGTTTCGAACCACGCTCGCGGTGGTCCGTCAAGGAAGAATAGTACATTTGCAAGCTGAAGAGTGGGATCCCACATGTTAGTGGCGCTTACACGTTCGTACTGCATAAGCCAGTCCTCCACGTCTGCACCTTCGCGGCCTGAGAACACGCCGGGATCTCGGGGTGTTGTAACGGTGACGTAGGCTGTCGCAGATGGATTAGCGGGTGACGGCGCCGTTTCGTCAGAAGCCATCTTGGGAGCTTCAAGAAAGCGGCCGCCGCGAAGCTCCGTGGCGAGGTCAAGGATCGCGCACCTCCACCACGATGTTACGCACAGACAAGGCTATGTACAGCTGTATTTACAAGCACTGCTGTAACTGTGCACAAGAACAGCCGGCGTTAGGTGGTCGCTTCGTCGTCGTCTTCTCTGGTCACAACATGAAATAGCTTATACTCACGTATGTGCCGTAGTAATATGTAGGCAGTGACAGAAAGCGACTGGCCGAAACTCGCCTGTGCGTTTGTAGAATGTCATCGAAACATCTAGAGTTCAGTACTGCGCACTTCTCTGTAGTGGTTTAGCGCGCGAACCGGGGGAGGGAGAAGGAGAAGTGAGCCGACGGTAACCGCCGTAGTCGAGGAGGAGGGGACGCATACGTGGCGAGCCGGCAGTTGAAGCAAGGAACAAATATGTTCGAAATATCCTGTGTGCCTTTCCGTGTGCTGAAGTCATACACACGTGCCGAATCCTAGCAAGCTAGCCAAACGCAATGTGAAGAGCGCTTGTCAGACAACTGAAAATAGTTGACTAGTCGTTTCGTTGTCAACGTGATGCAGTGAATCAAGACAGAGGTGAAAGGACGGTACGGCACTGACCGAAGGCGTGATGAGCAAGCATACCGCTGACCGCACCTTCCAGGTTGCTTTGGTGAATGGAATTCTTCTGTTCT
>JABSTT010004403.1:0-23173 GCA_013339685.2 Hyalomma asiaticum | reverse complement strand
CAATGCAGTAAGAGAGCTTGGTGAAGAAGAGACAGAACAAACAAGGGGGAGCGAAAGATTAGAAAGAAATGAGTTCGAGAAGGAGAAGCGCCTGTAAGGGCAAAAGAACAGAAGGAGGCCACGATGGCTCAGAGAGATTCGCAAATGGAACATGAGTGGAGCTTAATCGCCTCCTACAGCCGCCGAAGGCCGGTTCCTCCAAGAGTAGATAGCACTGAAAGGAAGGTGTACACCTTCCGATTTAAAGGGTTAGACTAAAAGGAGCTTCGCCCCTAAAACGCGACGCAGGCAGGCAAAAGGTTAGGCAGAGCGATGAAATTAAGTTTTTCGCGGTCATAAAGTTGGGTCAACTCGCTCAGGATAGGGCAAATTGGAAATCGTTGGAAGAGGCGTTCATCCTGCAGTGGACTTAAAATAGGCTGCTGCTGCTGCTGATGATGATGCTGATGAAGATAATGATGATGATGATGAAATTTGAAAGATTGGAAAGCTGTCTTAGCCCTCTCGAGATGCCGCGTGAGGTGCCTGAGGACGCTAGACTCAAGCTTTTAGAATTGACCTAGTCATAAAGACCAGGAGCATAAATGACAACGCGTGTGTAAATATACGCAAGAGTTGTCACTCATTTACGTGATTGAGTGGGCGTTGTCACGGGTGATTTAGGGTAACACAGAACGATCCGCAGTGCTTCGCCCACTCGTCGTGACTCACTTCGTGGGGGTTGCGTGGATCTTTTTTTTAAGGCTGCGTCTTCAGCTCGTGGTACCGTAAACACGGCCGTGAAACTGCGACGTCGATGGTTTGTAAAGCGAGCTTTACCGAGTCAAACAGGTTACCCGCGATTCCTACGCTTCGTCATAGTGGTTGCCATCACACTCTTGTACTCGGAGCCTATCCGCAATCTTACGATGTTCTACGTGATGGTTATGCGGTTATCGCTGCTACTAGCTAACCATAATAAATGCCCTGAACAGAGCAAAATATCAGTGACCGTCGTACAGTAAAGTGACACGAAACAGACATTATTGTACGGCATATTATTATGGAAAGAAATTTCCGTTATTATGCAAAAGCTTTTCATTCTGTTGGCGTCTCAAAATACATCCTCGAAAGATGGGCGGATGTGCAAAAATATTTAGGAGCGCAGTTGCTTTCAACCTACGTGTTTGGAGAATTATGTATGCTAATTAACCATTCTCGTAAGGCTAAATAAGGGGCCATTCGAAGGAAGCTTATTACCTTTTAATCGAATAAGTCTGCGGCTTCATCACTGTGTACGCTCGGTCCATGCTCGGCCGCAAGGCAGATAATCTCATACCTCAGGGCGTTCTCTTGAGAACATGCATGGCTGTTGTTCTTAGTTTTCTATGCTATATTAAGCAATCTAGTATAGTTAAGTAAGAGGTCGTGGGAATGAAGCTGATTATCTTTTTATTGAATAAGTCTGCGGCTATACCACTCTATACGCTCGGTTCATGCTGGCCTGCAAGAGAGAGATATCTCAAACCTCGAGGCATTCCGATGAGCGCATGGTTTTTGCACTTTTCTTTCCGTTCAGCGTCGGCTTTCTTGGCGCTATCTCAAGGGAACTCATTAAAATGCATAAATGAAGACCTTTGAGTTCTACGTGTCCGAAAGCAGCTTATCAACTGCCCCGTAGGCGGGCTTTGCGCTCATGCATTATTTATCATCGATGGTCTGGTAAATTGGATTAGAATGGTAAGTATCTCTGTTGTATAGCTCGTTCATAATTACTGGCTCGGTTTGCTGTAAGACATACGCCTCTATTATCAGTAAAATCAGAAGATCACAATGCTTTCCTTTCGCATATTTCCAAATGCGAAAACATTTCATAGCTGATTCGTGCTATACACTGTGCATAAAGCTTTAGCGCGCCCTGCGCCCCTTCCCTACTAAAAAAGTCCCTTTCCGTATTCCAATAATTCCATATTTTCCATACAAAGTCCATAAGTTTTCCATATACTTGCCGTATATTTTCCATATTTTCCCATATGAGTCTTACGGAAACATACGGAATTATTGGAACGACCATACGGAATGTTCCAGTAGGGTTGCTATTGGTACTCACTATTCCCAATGCGTAGCAACCTTGGCCTTTCAGGTGATTGTCCGATAGTCTGACATGCGGTTATAGTCTGAGCCGCAAAGCCCGGAGGGATAGCCAACATACAAGAAAACAGTGTGATATAGCTTCAACAGCCTAAGGAGTGGAAGACTCGAAATAGTTGATGACATTACTCAGATGAATGCTTTGTGTTGGGTATTTGTAAGGAAGGCCGCCGCTCTAGCAGAATTAATTCAAGCCTTGGTTATGCATATATGGAAATATAACGGCTTGGAAATAAGCGGTCGCGTTCAAAAGACAAGGAAGGTTGGACAACTGTGAGTCACACATACCTTTTCCACATTTCTCAAACTACTAGGTGTTCCTAGAAACCTAAAAAGACAAAAGCATACTAAATTAGGTGCGTATCCTTATGTACCACTCTAAGGTATTTGAACATCCCTGCTCTGGCACACACGCCAAAACTTCGTTATACCTAAGTCGATTCTATGCAACGCAATACCTTTATCGCCGTATGTCAACTGTAAGTCAACTGCAAGTCAATCGTATGCAACGCAATACGTAATAATGCTACGATACTAACAAGACCTAATGTTGGTGTCTCAAAAAAAGAAAAGCTCTAGAGGCAGTTCCAAGCCGCTTAAATCTGAGTAAACGGTGAAGCTGGGGCAAGGGAGTGAAGTTCACTGTAATATAATGTAGCACTATCATTGGTAGGGTATCGGACGCGACATCCGAAGGTCGTGAGTTCGGTTCCCACCTAAGGCAAGGTTTGTCTTTTCGTCCACTTTAATTCCTTTCTACTTTCTCCACAATTACAATACCACAAGTAACTTCCCCTATGCTTTCCTAGGCTTCATTGTCTGTTTGCTCATTAAGTTGTTTCTAACAAATAAAAAAACGAGGCCTTGACCACCTCCCTTTCGTTATTATCACGATCATGTGTTATTGCCCTGAGGACAAGGATGTAGACACTGCGTGGAGGACAACACACTGGGTCCACTTTTCGCTTCTGCGCAACCCGAGACCTTCCTTTCCCTCTTTAACTTATTTTTCTTCCTTTCCTTCCTTGTTTCTATCTCTTACATATCCTTCTACATTGCCGCTCGCTTAAGCACTGTTGCAGCTCTGGGCTGAAGGCAAGAGTACAGTATGGTCCACTGTGAGATGGAACACGCGTGCGTGTGTCCGCGCTCCGCGGAGTGCCAGTGAATCCGGCACGGCCGCACATCGACGCGAAGTGGCGCAGACCCCCGCATAGGAATCAAGAGCCTTCATCAAAATGCGGCAGCCGTGGCTGTGTATGGAGGCCGGATCCAAGAGCTTAGCCGCAGGCTACCGTAACTGCTGATGCACTATAACGGGCATATCATCTCTGCTGAGGACTGCAATTTACAGGAAATGAACGGCGCATCGAAAACACCTTCGAACTCACTTCACTTATTCAAGAGGAATAAAAATCCAGACGGAAGCCGCGAGGCACGTGCGTTTGCACTGTTCGTCTGAAGTAGCTGACATTCCAAAAGCGGCGATAGACGTCTTTGCGGTGATAGTGGATGAGACGGCGTGCCGTTAAATTTACCCTGTACGTTTAACTCTTAGGTACATCGTGGATCGCGCCAGAAACGTTGACATTTCGGCTTATGTAACGCCCTTAAAAGCGTTTTTCCACACTGACTTTTGCAGTTCTTGGTCTATTGGAAAGCCTCCGTATTAAAAGCCTGCATGCCTCCAACAGTATTCAATGTCATATTCAAGAGCGGCTCTAGAAGATCTTCAGTGCTAAGATAAATCTATCTCGGATTTCACATTTGCGTTAAGCTTGTCTAGTGCATACTTACCACAAATGGAGCCAGTACTAAGAAAAACTGCCAGAAACATAACGTAATTACTTCACAGAAGAGACCCCGAGTGTTCAGCGCAGGTGAGCAGATTTTATGTTTCTTCCGATTTCTCAAACGCTGGCCGAACTATTGAGGGGACATTTCTGTTAAAAGAATTCACAACGCTGCTCTTCTGAATCGTCATCATCGTCATCAGCTTATTTTAGGTCCACTGCCGGACGAAGGCCTTTCCCAACGATTTCCAATCCACCCTATCCTGAGCGAGTTGGTGCCACCTTATGCCAGTGAACTTTTTAATTTCTTCGCTCCGTCTAATCTTTTGCCGACCTCTGTTGCGTTTTCCCTCTCTTGGTATCCATTCCGTTGCTCTTACTGTCCACCTGTTATCTTTCCTCCGCATGACGTGTCCTGTCCAGGTCCACTTCTTTCTTTTAATTGATATTTCATTTCATTTTCATTTTATTATATCCTTCAGGGCCAGAGGCATTACAGAGGGGGAGTGGTAAAAGCACATACATTCGAAGACAATAAGAAACGAAAATGAACAAAATATGCAAGTACAATAAAAACATACAGTAAGTTATAAAGAGCTTGAGTATACAATATTAGCTACGGAATTACGGAAATGTTCATAATGATTAATGTTTACAACGTCAGCGGGAAGGCCGTTCCAATCGCGAGAAGTTCGTGGTAAAAATGATTTATGAAAATACATAGTATTACATGAAGCGAGTCCGACTTTGTGACGATGGTCAGTCCGATGGGATACATAAGATGGTTGAGGGATGAGACGATCGCGTAGTGCAGGATGATGATACATTTTATGAAACAGGGCAATGCGGGACACTTTTCTGCGCAATGATAATGATGGGACGGGAAGGTCTGATTTCATAGAAGTTATACTGGCGGTGCGATTGTAATTAGCGTGAATGAAACGTGCGGAGTTGCCGATAATAATATCGGCTACTCCTGCCTGTTTCCCGATTCATTCCGCTTGTTTTTTATCTCTTAGCGTTACCCCTATCACTTTTCTTTCCATTGCACGTTGCGTGCTCCTTAGTTTTATGTCCAGCTTTTTTCGTTATCCTCCACGTGTCTGCACCGTACGTTAGTAGTGGGAGAATGCAGTGATTGAATACTTCTCGCTTTAGTGAGAGCGGCAAGTTTCCAATCATGATTTCGGAGTGCCTCCCGAATGCACTCCAGCCCATCCTTATTCGACGGAGAATTTCTTTTTCATGGGTACGTGTTCCTGTCAGTAACTGTCACAAGTATACGTATTCGTTCACACATACTAAGGGTTCGCTGTTAATTTTAAATTCCTGTTCTTTAGTTAGGCTATTGAGCATAACTTTGGTCCCTTGCCTATTAATTTTTGTCCAATTTTATTACTTTCCTGGTTTAGGGCATCAACCATGCTTTGTAGTTCATCTCCATCAATGCTAAAGAGCACAATGTCGTCTGAAAAGCTTAAATCGGTGAGTTACTCTCCGTCTATTCGAATTTCCCTTTTCTTCCCGCTCTAGACGTTTAAACACTTCCTCTAGATATGCATTGAATAGCATCGAAGAGATACTATTTGTTTAAGGTTTGCACGTATACTTCAGGTACCCCGTGTCGACGTAAAGCTTCTAGGACTGCTTGTACTTCTACGGAGTCAAATGCTTTCTCGTAGTCTATAAACGCCATATAAAGAGGTTTTTTATATTCAGCGTACTTCTCAATTATTAGGTTGATAGCTTGGCTGTGGTCTATTGTTGAGTAACCTTTCCTAAGACCAGCTTGTTGTCTTGGTTGGTTAAAGTCGAAATTACTTTCATAAATAGCTTGTATATTGCAGGGAGTAGGCTAATTGGTCTGTAATTCCTTAACTTCTCTATGTCGCCTTTCTTGTGGATTAGGATTATTAGCATTTTTCGAAGTGTGTTGTACGCTACATGCCTTGACACATTTCGTGAAGAGCGATGCAAGATTTTCAATTATAATGTCTCCTCCCTATCTGATCAACTTGGTCAAGGACGGAGGAGACATTATACTCTTCTAAATCTGGATGTGATATATCTTAAACAGGGTCTTCCACAGAAATATTGCATCATGATATTTCATCGCATATCTTGGTAGGCCTGGTGAACCTTCCCTTTTTCTTGCTTTTTTTTTTTTCCTTTTTGGTATCCAATTTACTACAACAATACCAGACTGGTCCACAGAACGAGCACAGTGCTGCTCCGAGTAGTAACGTAATACTGGCGATGATTTGATATATTTAAAAACACACAACATAGTCAAACAATACAGTTTCTTTTTCTTTTTTTGACTGTGACGCGCGTATTGAATTGGTATTTTCTCTAGGGAACTCCACTAACCGCCGTAATCCAGTTATGAAGTTACCACTCAGTGCGAAATTAATGTGCAGTTGCGGCCTGCGCTGTCGGTAGCGCGCCCATAACAAAATATCCTCGCCTTTCTTTTGACAAAGGACTGGCATGTCTCAACGGATCAAAAGAAAGTACACACGGCTTAATTGTGTCCTCTATGTGGGGTGCAATATACTGTCGTAGTAAGTTTCATCACGGAATATCAAACACACCAAACTCTGTATTTGTCCAATAGATTGCTCTCGCGAAACGAAAATTTTGCTAGTTTTCGACGCATCAAATTTCTTTGCACTGTGTGGTCACAAAATTAGAAACGCTGGGACAATTCATCTGTCGTAATATGCGTTTTGTATTTTACGTACAAGCTTTTATTCGCGTCAGATGAGCTTTAGCTTCGCGCATTTGGTGAAGCATGCCGTACAGGTATCTTGTTATGCATGAGGTAGGGATACTCTGCGGCGCTTAATTTTATGCGGCGTTGTGGAGAACTAACTCAGAAAACTACTGCTCATGCCAGCCATGTGTACTATATCGATTAACATCAGAAAAGCCGTTACTTGCCTTGAGAATAAAGTGATCATAGAAGTACACACAAATATACAGACAAAGATCATGGTATGAATACTGGTGAGAGTTGGAATGAGTGCCTCGCCACAAATAAATATTGGCCTCAGACGTAATTAAAAATTGCTGGTGTTTCATTTGTGAAACCGTGATATAATTAAGGGAGACGCCATAGTAGAGGGCTCTGGTAATTTCGACCACCTAGTGTTCTTTACAGGGCAACTACGGCGATTCTTCGTTGTGCACCCATCGCAATGAGATTTTCAATACACGTTCCCATCGGCACTGCAATAATATATTCCAAGTCAGACAGTTTGAATTCATTGAGTCTTACTGAAAATAAACTTCAGAATTTTTTAGTGGATGCACCTGCGGGCCACCCTGAGTTCAGGACGTCACCACCTTCAACGCTGCCTACCCGAGCAGGCGGGCCGCCAAGAGCTTAAGGGTGATGCCTTACGCTCAAATCGTCGCTGTCAACCTAACCAGGAGGCTAACAATGAATAGCGCGAGGGCAAGTTGATCGACTAACCCGAATGCACGAGTACTGGCATAAAATTATTATGCCCGCGCGACCATATCAACGTTTGTCTTATTGTTAGAGAGCTAGAGCAAAACGGACTTTCCTTATTTCGTGCTTCCTTTCTTTCTTGCCGTGTTACTTGTTTGCTTCTCCGTTGTCCTTCACGAAATCACCATCGTGTCGCAGTGCGGGTAATAGATCAAGGATAATAGAGAACGGGTCTGCTTTACCCTTCGGGGTGACAGCTCCTTGGCTCCTGCAAACGCCTGGAGCTCGGCTTTTGCAATATACGCAGTTACACCTTCATTTCGCGAACGCCGCTTCTTGAAATGGGAGAAATTTGTATTCTTGAACTTTCTTCGCCGAAGGAGTGTAGACAGGGGTCGCCAAAACTCTGGCTACAGCACAAACCTGTCAAGAGAGAGAGAGAGAGAAAAGAGGAGAAAGGCAGGGAGGTTAACCAGATATTAGATTCCGGTTTGCTACCCTGCACTGGGGAGAAGGGGAGGGGGTTAGAAAGATGACAGCGGAGAGAGGGTACAAGATACAAGACAAGCATAACAAAAAACACGCGCACACACATACACACACACAAAGAACGTTCCACTTATAGACGTTCACGAAGGCCGGTACATGTCAAGAAGCGCAGTAGCGCTTGCATGGCCTTCTTCTGCGACGTGATGTCTAGTCGATGGCGTAGGATGCCTTCTTCCGACAGTGGTTGGTCGTCCAGTTTGTTGAGTGCAAGGCAAAGAGGTTGCCTCTCTACGCTGTATCGTGGGCAGTCACATAAAATGTGCTCAATGGTCTCTTCGTGACCGCAGTGGTCACAGGCTGCGGTGTCGGCCATCCCTATGCGGAACGCATATGCTTTTGTGAAAGCGACGCCCAACCATAGTCGGTATAAGAGTGTGGCTTCTCCTCGGCAAGTCTTGGGTGGGACTCGAAGGCTTAAGGTCGGATCGAGAGAGTGAAGTCGGGAATGCGTGAAATGTGTGCCACCCCATTGCGATACAGTACACTTGCGAGCAAGCAGATGGAGCATCCGTGCCGCGTCCGTCCTTGACAATGGTATGGGTACTTGTTCTTCCATATTATGTGCAGAACGGGCGGCTTGATCGGCCCGTTCATTGCCTATAATCCCGCAGTGACTTGGAAGCCACTGAAAAGATATTTTGTGGCCTGCCTTCCCTGTATGTTGCAGCATCTCTGTAACCTGGAACACCAGCTGTTCATGTGGTCCGCGGCGTAGAGGAGACAACAGGGACTGCAATGCTGGCTTGGAGTCGCAGAAAAGCGTCCATTTGTGTGGCGCTTCATCTCTGATGAAATGAAGGGCAGTAAGGATCGCTGCGAGCTCTGCTGCCGTCGATGTTGTCGGATGAGTCGTCTTAAATTTTAAGGTTTTACCTTTCGCGGGTATCACGACTGCTACAGTGGAGCTGTCTGGAAGCACTGATCCGTCCGTGTAGATATGCGTAGAGTCCCGGTACTTCTCGTACAATAGAAGTAACGTGAGCTGTTTAAGCGCTGGTGATGATAAAGCGGCTTTTTTCTCAATTCCAGGAATTGTCAGGTTGATTTCCGGCTGAGCGAGACACCATGGAGGAATTGAAGGTCTCGCAGAAGGGGTGAAAGAAGTTGGTAACGAGTCACCATGTGCTGCTATCGTTTTGCAGAAAGAGGTGCGTGGTCTGTCCACTGGCAAAGAAGAGAGGTGGTGCCGAGGGGTCCTGGCGAGGTGCCTGATATGTGTCCTCAGCGCTTCCATGTCAATTTGGGTCGTGATAAGGTGGTCTCTAGCGATTGCTATTGTCGCCACTGTCGATGCACTCCGTGGTATAGGCCTAGGCAGATCCGGAGCGCCTGAGCCTGCACACTCTGTATTGTACGTAGATTTGTTTTGCCCGTGTTCGTTATAGCTGGCAAGCTGTATCGCAGAAAGCCGAGAAAAAGCGCCCTGTATAGCTGCAGCATAGCACGTGTCGACATTCCCCATGCTTTTCCACAGAAGAACTTGAACAAGTGACAGATGCCCGTCAACCGCTTTTTCATGTACGATACATGAGGGCTCCATGACAAATCTCTGTCAATTATGACACCGAGAAATTTGTATGTTCGAATGTAGGGTATGATTTGGCCACTTATCATTACGGTGTAGTGAGTCATAGATTTGCGCGTAAAAGGCATCAGTGCACATTTCTCGGAGGAAATTTCTAGGCCTCGACTACGGAGGTAGATAGCAGCTTCATTGGCAGCTCTTTGAATTCTTGCTCGCAATTGTAACCGCGTCACTGCTGACGTCCATACGCAGATGTCATCAGCGTACATTGACAGCCTGACCGCGCTTGGAATGTGCTGAAGCAAAGCAATTAGTGTGATATTAAATAGCACAGGGCTAAGTACACCACCCTGGGGAACACCGCGGCAGCTATAATGTAGAGAAGTGCGGCCATCTTCGGTGCTTACGAAAAAAGGAACGCATAGAGAGATAGCTCCGTATCCAGCGAAACGTCCGACCACCCACTCCTACCTCTTCGAGAGCAGAGAGGATTGCTTCATGTGTAACATTGTCATATGCTCCTTTGACGTCGAGGAATAAGGAAGCGCAGAGACGCTTACGGCTTTTCTCATGCTGAACGTATGTGACCAGATCGACGACGTTATCTATCGACGATTGGCCTCGACGAAAACCCGCCATGGCATCTGGGTAGCAGTTGTTGTACTCCAAGTACCACTCCAGGCGTCCTAGGACCATCCTCTCCATGACTTTGCCCACGCAACTTGCCAAAGCGATGGGGCGGTAGGATGAGAGTTCTAGCGGCGACTTGCCAGGCTTCAGCAGTGGCACGAGGCGGCTTGTCTTCCAGCTGATGGGAAGAGTACCATCTCTCCAGGAGCTATTGTACAGGTGAAGGAGAGCAAGTCTCGCTCGCTCACCTAAATGACAGAGAGCTCTGTAGGAAATGCCATCAGGTCCAGCTGCTGATGTGCGTCCGCACAAAGATAAGGCAGCCTGAAGTTCGTGCATTGAGAATGGTAGGTCCATGCGATGATCACCTGGTGGGGGACTGCTCGTCAAAGGCGGCATATTGCTGGGAGCAGGAGGTTGGCTAGCTAATCTGGTACAAAACTCTTCTGCCACGTCAGTATCTAGTCGCTTTTGTGAGAGGGCTAGGGTCTTGAATGGGAACCGCTGCACAGGTGGTGTCCGGAGACCTCGCACTGTCCTCCACAGCTGCGACAAAGGTTTGCGAGGATCTAGTGACTCACAGAAGGCAGTCCAACGTTGCGATTCGAGCTTGTCTAACCGCCGCTGGATCTTCTTTTGCGTGCGTCTAGCAGTACGTAAATCCTCTATTGCTTTCGTACGTCGGTACCTTCTTTCAGCACGCCGCCGGATTGCTCGAAGTCTTTCCAATTCAAAATCGAACTGTGTCGGTTTTACGCAGCATGCTAGAGTACGCACATTGTCGTGCATTGCGGTTCTTATTTCCTCCTCCAAGTCAAGTGGTGTATTGGCTTCGCAGCGTTCTTCCATGATGGATTGAAATTTGGTCCAATCCACTCTTTGAATTGTATCTCGTATTTTAGTAGGAGCCAATCCTTTGATCGTGATATATGTTGGGATATGGTCACTTCCGTGCGTCTCTATGTCCGCAAACCATCTAACACGTCTGACAAGGCTTCGTGAGACAAATGCCAAGTCAAGACAGCTGCTGTACGTGGCGCCACGTAGGAACGTAGGACTTCCGTCGTTCAACAGCCATAGCTCCTCACTGGATGCGAAAGATACCAGAGCTCTGCCTCTCGCGTTGACCTTCGAACTTCCCCAGAGTGTATGATGCGCGTTGAAATCTCCGATGACGACCCACGGACCAGAGGATGAGGACAGAATATCCCGTAGTCGTTTGTGGTCAAATCGACTTGACGGCGATAAGTAGGCGCCCACAACAGTGAATGTAAGATTCTTCTTCTTTACTGTTAAGCATACGTATTGATTTTCGTCATTAGCTGGTACTGGGTGATGAATATAGGTGAGGTCACGTCGAATAAACACCAAAACCTTGCTGTTTTCGTCGACAGTCGACGAAGGGAATGATTCATATCCAGATAGCCTTATGGAGTTCGTTAAGTTCGGTTCGCAAATGACTATGATGGGAAACATATTGACATACACATAGCGACGGAAGTCTGAAATGCGCGATCTCAGACCGCGGGCATTCCACTGAAAAATTGCTGCATTTCGGACCTCATTCCTGAAGAACAGTGGCTGATGGGCCATGATGGGTCTATTCAAGGGCTGCTAGCACCGGACTCAGAGCGTCCAGCACTTGAAGAGCACTTCTGGCAGACGGTGTATGCATGTTGCTCAGCAACACACGAATGGCATTAATTAAGGGTCTCAGAAGAGCGACAACTTGCTTATCTGTATTCTGTGACTTCTCAGATGCCACGCTGTGTTGCAATGTGGGCGACCTCTGCGGTAGCTCTGCTGCAGGTTGTAGAGGCGCCAGCGGTGGCCATTCCGTTGTAGACAGAGGCCTTCCAGATTTTCCCTTTCCAACATCGGTCTTTGGGGTGCTGGAAACGTGCGTCTGGTGTGCTGCTGATGACGGGTCTGTTTGACGGTTCTCTTGTGAAGATGACAAACATGTCAAGATTGCAGCTCCACCCATGACCTCAATCACAACGGCACAGAGGAGTGGACCGTACGATGGGCAAACAAGAATAAAAGAAGAACAAACACAGCTTATTACAGGCGCCTCGAAGTAGTTGCACGAGGGTCACGTTCCAAATCACATTCCCAAGCTGCTTCCCATATCGGGTGAGGCAATCCTTCTGGAAGGACGCTCGTCCCCATGGCAACGTCAACGGCTCGGGTCGGGCATAGCAGCCGTGCCAATGCATTGGAGCTTCGGTTCACGCAACGCCCGCAAGCTCGTACGAAGCTTCAAAAACAATCTGAGAGGAAGGAAATAGGCGCTCGAGCTGCAGCCTAAACAACCAAATCAGACAGAGGATAAAGCGAGGCGAATGACAATTCATTATTCGTGAGGACGCTCAGCCCTCTGCATAGAAACGTACACTCTTAGGACGGTAACCTTTAGTTTACTTCAGAGGTACACAAAATGTGAAAATATGCTCCGTTACTAAAGGTTGAAGTCGTTTAACCTTTAGTAAAGGAGCATATGTGCACATTTTTGTGTACCTATAAAGTAAACCAAACGTTACCGTGCTAAGAGTGTAAGGATGAAGAAATGTACGCGGGTAGAGTTTCAGTGTGCTCCGGTACAGTAGTGCGCAGTGAAGCAGATGCATGGCGCGCCTGCTCAGTACAAAGAAAACAAAGCGCTTCATAAAACAGTTGCACGGCTCTATGTACTTTTCGGTCATTCTTTATCGCATCGATGTTATGATGCTCCTTATGTCATTACGTCAGAGTGGATATAAAGAGAGCGTGCCGTGGTAGATGAGACCTTTCCCACATTGCTCAGAGTCTGTATGTTTTCTGCTTTCTGTGTGTGTGTTTGTGTGTGTGAGAGAGAGAGAGAAAGAGACTCCTTCCTGTGGTGGGATGAGTTGAAATGAGTCGCGCCACTTGTCTCAAGCAACTGAAGCCTAAGCGTGTGACGAAGACCGGGAGCAAGCATTCCCTGGACAGAAACGCGCACTCTAAAGAAACGGCGGTAAGTACCAATTAATGAGGTATCCCGTGATGGACAGAAAGTTCCTAAACAAGGCAATCATCGTAGCAAGTCACCGTAAAACGCGAGCCCGCTATGCCGTCGTGATTAATGATCACACTTTTCGCGAAATCACCCTTTTGGAGTCGGGTGCGTTCTCAAGAGCACCCTCAAAGGACAAAGACATCTTCCTCGAGGACCGTCTTTGTCTTGGGTTCTAGCGTTTCTTCGTCAGTGGTTGCCTTGTGTTGCTTTTCGTGCACTTGCGAAACTTGTGCATTACGGCTTTCGATAGAAGCCCTAATTCTTCAAATAGAAGAATAGCGTCAGTGCTGATTTGATCCTATAAGACACCGAGATCCTCCACGCTTTCATTGTGCCTTCATTAAAAGATAATCAACACGTATTCAATTACTAGGCGATGAGCGCAATTAATTACCTCCGAATGGCGCATGAAAGACGTGTATTCTTCACTTGTCGCCATTGTCCTTAGAATTGAGGCTTTCCTTCTTGCACTAGTTTGTTTCGGGGCCCGCATTGGTAAGGTGCCTATTTACATCGAGGAATCGTATGTTGATACTAAAGAAAGGTTTGTACATATTTTTCTTTCGTCAAATTCCGTCAAGTGTTTGCGTGCCTCAATCTCCTAACATTTATAGGGGCCATGAAAATGACTTTCGCAGTTGTGAATAACAGCGGAAAAAACGCACATGAGAGACATCTTGTCGAAATTTTGTTGATTCACGAATATTGCCCCTGTTGACAATGCATCTCATATAGTTACAATTTGCGAAGCACCATTGTTGAAGCCGCACTTCCGCACTATGTCTGTCGCTAGCATGAATGAACGGAGCCTCAATCGGAATAACTGTAAAACGTCTCCTTCATTTTATGTATCGCTACTTTGGTAATAATAAACTTCAAACGAAGCAAGTGAACCCTACTAAACCTCACAGCCCGCACACACAAACCGCAGGGTTCTGAAGGACGGATGGCAGATAATAATGACATGGTAACATTGATTTCGGTGAGCATTATTGAAAATACTTATAATATGCTGTGTTTATGCGCGCTATGCCGACGTGATGTTGCAACAACATTCATATCACCCAGCATTCTCCGTAAATAGCTTTGGCGCTGAGAGTAAGTAAAGTGGAGTGTAGAACACACCATTATTTAATGTGACGGTCAGTGGCATGCAGTCGTATTTGGTTCTTGCTTTTCATTATGGTCCGCGCTCCACAAAAGTGTATGCTTTGAATTCCTAAACATGTCAAGGATTGCCAAGAATGCTTACAGTAATAACGTTTTGTACACACTACCGCAACGTACTGAACCACGACGAGTCGGTACCTGTAGCTTCCACAAAGCCACATCACTACCTCCCCTAGTTTTTAAGAGCGTAGCGCTTGAGGGTCTCGCCTTGTTGACGACCTTCTCCTCCTGTCGCGTGCTCCTGGTTCCGCCCGATAGCGACGACGCGCCAGAGGCGGCGCACCACCTTGCCGAGCGCGCGATTTCTACTCCCGCGGCATCTCGGCGCACAGCGAGAATCGCTGGGTAGCGCGTGCTGCGCTCTTTCACAGGTTCCACAGCACTGGAGCTGCTTAGCTGTCCTCTGTCTCACGCACCGGCGGCAGCGGCGGTCGCTCCCTTGTACTCCGCTCCTCTAGAACTGACTGCTCCCCCGCGTGTGCGGCGGTAGTTCTGAGTCGTTGACAGCCCAGCAGTGCAAGCCCAGAGAAAAGAAGGTGCGCAGAGGAGGCGTCTGGTTTTGCGCATTATTTTAACAGCTGAGCGGTTCTTGGGCGCCATCTAATGCCGGGCATCACGCCGCTCCCCCGTGTTTGGCATCACGTTGGTCGAGTGCGCCGAACCCAAAGACAGATCGAAAGCATCTGAGGTGCAACAAACTTCAACTCCCTCTGAAGAGTGTGTGTGTGTGTGCTTGTGTTCGTGTGTTTATCCCTATCTCATGGGTCCGACCCCCGAAGCCTTTTGCTGCATTTCCGTAGGGCGCAATGCACAGAAAGAAAGAGAGAAAGAAAGGAAGAAAGAAAGACAGAAAGAAAGAAAGAAACCTCAACATTTATCTGAAATCAAGGAAAAACGACAGAAACGAAGAATGAAAGGTGAAGAACGGACGGCCTCTATTGGGACGAGCTTCTTCATACAAATAACCCAGCTTCGATGTTCGACCATCATAGCGTAGTAAATGGGGCGGCGACGTTTTATACATATATCTAGCGTTTCCGGCTGGAGCTCCCGTCATCCCTACATTGTTGAGGCACTTACACTGCTCCAGTTCATCGCTCCTTTAAACAAGCCTTTCATTGTCGACGTTCGGTGCCTTATTCAAGCTCATATATCCATGCATTTCTAGCCTGAGATGTTTCGTGTGTTCTGCTATGTAGTCAAGCCATCTCAAAACGCTGTGCAAAACGATAAGCTAGCGCTGGCTTCCCTCGTATCCAACTTGTTTTGCTGGAAATTTTCTGTAGCTCCAACTAATTCGCTTGCACCCGCAGCGGTGGTCTATTGGTTATGACACTTCACTGCTGTCCCGAAGGTCGCGGGATCGAAACCCGGCCGCGGCGGCTGCATTTCGATGGAGGCGAAATGTCGAGGCCCGTGTGCTGTGCGATGTCAGTGCACGTTAAAGAACCCCAGGTGGTCGAAATTTCCGGAGCCCTCCACTACGGCGTCTCTCGTAATGATATCGTGGTCCTGGTAAATAGAGCCCAATGAATTATCGTTATGCCGCTTTGGGAGAACCAGTGTCCAAGTGATCACTACAAGCAGTGTTTAAACTCTATATCGCAGAATGCTCCCAGGTGATGCCCCTCGATGTCGCCTTTGCCAGATCCCTCGTGCATGTCTTGTAAAGGGACCCTGAAACGGCTTCGGCGATTTTGTACAAATGAGTTGCACCGATGGCCCGAGTCCTGATCATTAGCATAACGATATCAGCACTCTATGTTAAGCGTGTAATTTACTACAAAGTTTTAAATACGCGCATCGTGAAAGATCGACGCGACACTACTAGAAGCGTTTTCAACCGCTCCTTCCCGCGGGACATGCAATGGGTGCCACGAAGCGCACGCCATGTGACGTCATGAGCACCAAGTTCCTGCGAACGGTATCGTCGCGGCATCTGTAGGCGTACACACGAGTCGCCGGCGCACTATTACAGAGGCTAGCACTGCCGAGGCTGGCGACCTCAGTAAAGACATCGCGGTACTATGTCGCTGCAGAGGGCTCGGCAGAGCGGCTGACGCGGGAGGCGCAGTCGTCGCTAGCGCGCACTCCGCAGCAGATCGAGTTGAGGAGGAACAGCAGTGGTAAGGAGGAAGGCGACAGAAATAAGCCCATAGCTGCCTTAGCGCAATGTGCTTCGGTTTATTAATGGTGTGAGTGATTTCACAATTCTGTTGCCTAATCAGTGACACAATGTGAAAAAGAAACACGTTTCAGGGACCCTTTAAGTTAACAGGCCGCTACACTGATGAGTGTTCGCAATCACAAAGAAAAGCCATCCTTGCATTGTAGGATAACGCGAAACTGCACCGGCTCTTTTAGAAGAGTTATAAGGCAGGTAGAATTTTTTACTTGTGCGAATCCGTCGAAGCCGATAAGTTATGACAACCAGATAAACGACGACAGATATCACAGAACACTGTTTCAGTTCATATACAACACAGGACTTACAGCACACGTCTAACATATGCAAACCATGAACTATGCCTTATGGGCAAGTCCGTTTCACAATAAAAAGAATCTTTCGAAGAAGCTCTGCCCCGCTATGCCACGGTGGTCTAGTGGTTATGGCACTCGGCTGCAGATCCGAAGGTCGCGGGATCGGATCCCGGTCGCGGCGGCTGCATTTCGATGGAGGCGAAATGTTGAGGCCCGTGTGCTGTGCGATGTCAGTGCACATTAAAAAATACTAGGTGGTCGAAATCTCCGGAGACCTCCACTACTGCGTCTCTTGTAATCAGAACTGGTTTTGGGACGTTAAACCCCACAAATCGAAGCAGCGCTGCCCATGTAACGTCAAATGCGTTAGTAATAATTGGAACGTCTCCCAACTTCCCGTCTTTGAGTGAGCCAAAAAAGGCACATGCTGGCGCATCTTAGACTGAAGTTATACTTGCGTTCCCTTGCCTGTTAATTTAGCGCTGTGTGCATGTGTTCCTTTCTGCGTCTCCGCCCTTTATACTTATTTTTTTTTGCACTGTCTTCTATGATGAAAATTTCCAGAGTTCCGCCCTTGCTAGCATCATCGTTCCAACACGGCACGGCAGTGCAACAAAGTGCACCAATGAGGCATTAAAACAAACTTTACTTCGTTCCCTGTTACCGAGGACTTTGCTAGAATTGTTATCCCACTTTTTATGAGCTTGTTCCTTTTTCTTTCTCTCGATATTCTTCAGGATTTGCGCGGTTGGATGCACGTTTGCCACTGTAGCCGTCTACCTGCGTTAAAATTAAAGTTCCTAAAGCCACGTACGTGCGCCTAGGGAAATGCATTTCCAAAAAGAAATAACAGATTTTCTTCAAGGGAGGCGGCCAACCTGGAAAAATTATTTTCGGTCTCTGGGTTCGCGAATTCAAAAAAATAATAATAAAATAAAAGCTTCACAGTTGCCGCTGGCCGAACACTAACAAATGTTTTTTTTTTCTTCAACTCTCGAGAAGTAATACAGTAGACACTTTGTTACCTTTTCATCGACCACTAAGCCCACGAAAGTTTTGGGGCGTTTAACGTGTGCGCTCGGGCGGTAAGGTGTTCCGCTTGCGCGAGCACCGGCACCATCGTACACACCTGCAGCTCGAGCACTCGCACGGAAACGGGGAGCACAGTGTTTTAATGTAAAAGTTTCTCTGAAACTGGAAAGGCTTCTTTTTTTTTCTGTAATCTCTAAGGCTACAACGAGGAGCATAGCAGCTATACGGTAGACACTCCATCGTAAACTGCGATTCGCTGAAGCTTTAGTTGCGGTTCGCCAAGGAAACACGAGTATGCCGATTTTGCTCGCCAAGTGTGTTTCTCTCAGGATGACTCTTTATGATCGCGTTGATGTGTCATTTGAACAGAGAGGTGCAGCCATACCTTACTTCCGAATTGCTAATTCTAACGGTCTTCTTAACAGGTAAACGAGAAAAAACAGCCACATTGGGTAAATTAAGGAACTCACGCCATCACTGTGCTTTTCTGCTAGACGACTCGTAATGATGCGTAATATATGTTGTAATAAACGAACGGGTTTGATTCGCCCTGTGTCAATCAACGCTACGATCTCCGAACCGAAAGAAAGTGAGAGCTCGAAATAACCTTTATAGCCACGCCGGTACAGTGGTTGCGTTGTTTCACTGCTGGCCCGAAGTACGCGGGTTCGATCCTTCCTGCGGTCTTCCCTTTTTTTTTTTTATGAGGGCGAAATGCCAGAGGCCTGTGGGCCGTGCGTTACCACTAACGCGGTAGAGAACCGCAGGCGCTCCGAACCGTTCAGCTGCACGCTCTTCATAATCAAATCGCACTTTCGGGACCACCATCACTAATAATAATAATAATAATAATAATAATAATAATAATAATAATAATAATAATAATAATAATAATACAAACGACCCTTCAGAATTACAATATGTGCTAGTCAAGCGCAAGACTGAAATTGAGTAATAGATTTTCTTGGGCAATTTGTCGCATATTGTCTCGTGAAGTTAGAGGCACAGCAACAAACACGCACAAGAAATGCAAGACGAGCGTTAACTATCAACTGATTAATTTAGAAAACATCTGTGTCACAGGAAGCTTCAGGCGTATGCGTGATACACATTGGTTAGCCACAAGTCAGGATGAGCAATGACGGTCAGTTATGAAATTTACCTAGACAGTGCTTTTCATTGCGATAGAGCTGCAAGGACGGAACGCTGACGCACTGTTCACCTTTATTTGTGTGAAATGCTTCCATCGTCGCTCTTGCGACCTCGTTTCGACTCTTCCCAAGTAGTCTAGTATTGACCAACCGGGGAAAACATGCGCACGACTTGCAGCGCATGGGCAAGTGTCAGCTAGAACCGCTGCTTATAGATGCAGCATGTTCCATTAATCGGGCATTTATACAATGAGCAGTCTGCCAAACGTACACTCCACGACAGCTGAGAGGTATTTCAAATACCCCCCTAACAGCGCAAGTGCTGTACACGTTGACATTTGCTTTCCCACATGCGTTTTCATACAAGACTTCCCGCCTTTGCCCACGTATTTCGGAGAGAAGGAATACGCCCATTTTTTTTTTGCTTTCCTTTCCCTGCCTCACAGCAAGGTAGCAACAAAAAATTGTTTTTTCTGTCAACTATTCGTACCTATTGCGTCTGCGATCTCCATTCCTTGGATCTTTATAATTATAAGCAAGCAATCTACGTCCGTTCTTTGTGCGGTAATCACGTTTCAATCCTAAACGCCCTAGCTATATTCTGACGTCCATAGCTAAATAACACACTTACAAAAATTCCTGGTCTTAACGACATCTAAAATCTAGAATGAGCCTTGGTAATCAAACACACTGCTGTCGCAAAACCAGCTTTTATAGCGACGAGCATGCGTTCGCTCTCATGGCTAGTGCATACGAGCAGGCGTTGGATTTTTTTTTATTTGCTGACTGTAATGAGTCCCTCTACCCGAGCTAGGCGAATGGATGTGCTAGTATGGAATGTACGAGCCGGCGTCAATCACGCCACTTTTTACGAGCAGTGAGTGCAGACTGCGCTTTATTACCACCGTCTCATCTTCGAGCCTCAATGCAGCACTCACACGAGATCCTTATATCGTTGCGTCAAGGAACTACTTTTATCCCTGCGTATTCAGCTGTGTACGTCCACATTGGAGGTGGAGTCAGAGCGCTGGTCAATTAAATTCTGTTCACTGCATTATCAAAACACATTATGAAAACACTGCAGACTTTAAGGAACAAAAAACCTAGTCGCACTTCTGGCAGCCAAAAAACTATTTGGTCTGTATTGACCTACCATGGCAACTGTCACGACAGAATAGTATAGTCGACGTGACCCCCCCCCCCCCCTTTACTTTTGTTGAAAAACAGATTAGAATAAAATGTGTGTCTTGCTAGTAGCACCGGAACAATAACTTCGGAACACCATCAGCTCCCCACGCCACTATCGGTTCAAATAGGCATGAAGCGTACTGCAATTTCTCCTGATATCTGTACGCAGAAGGAAAGAGTGCTAATTTGTGAGGTGAGCTTTGAGGCTGAGGATGCTTGTGTTCTCAATGACCTCTTTTTTACTATAAGGTGATGCGCAAAGATCCTTTACTTACACAAAAACAACGTTCATTTTGGACAGTCCACGTCATCTGTGCAGGTACGCCCGAGTTCAAATGCTCCATGCACAGCGGCCGTATCTATCTATCTATCTATCTATCTATCTATCTATCTATCTATCTATCTATCTATCTATCTATCTATCTATCTATCTATCTATCTATCTATCTATCTATCTATCTTAGGTGCATGGGTGAAACCGCTAATGTATGTACATACTGAACATACTGCCACCGTGAGTAACGACGGTCTTGTGATGGGTAGTCTTCACCAACGTCGGCTAAATGGCGATGTTCTTCCCTGATATTTGCTGTCTGCTGTTATAATCCCTCCATTACCTTCCTTTGAAGTGAATTCAGCGATTCTCTAGCATTACAGACACGGCAATACCAACACACATGGCCAGCTTGTGCTTCGTTGTGTTTAACTTTCTTGCCCCCCCCCCCCCCTAACGTTAGAACATATATTGCCCAACACTTCCGCGTGCAATCGCAGTTTTTAATCTCTTTTAGTAAGTACCGGTTACCAAAAGACATTTAAAATTTCGGCGATAATCCCGCGGAAAACACATGATCACCAGAGCTCCGCGGTTTCCGCAGAATTTACACTGGGTGGAACTACCTTCTAGATCGTTTATCTGGCATTCCTGGGTAGTTTAACCGCAACCATTATTTTAAGAACGATGATTTTTCTCCGAAAACGCAAGTAACAAGCCAACCCCAGAATTTACCAAGTGGGTTGCGTGATGCGTAGCAAAAGAGACGCGAGCATGACAACATTCCGCGCACTTTGACATGCAGCTGATAGAATTCGACTGCCTGCGTTAGGCAACGGAAACTGTCATTTCGTGTTCAGCAGAAAAAACAGCCCAACCACTGCGGTGGAAAAAGAAAAGCAGCAGCACAGAAGGACTGGCGAAGCTTTGCATGTAGCTCTACGTGTCAAAATTCCATTATTAGAAAAGCGCTCGTCATAACTGGGGTCCGCATAATAAAAAAATTGAACTTTCTGGATGTAAGTACGCACCTCACAGAGAGTGCATCTCCAAAGAGCCGCTTCCCAGAAGAACCGCAGCTGGAATCCACGCCAGAACATTGCGTTACACAATCGAATTAGTTGCGAATGCGTGCTCGACATACCAGGAAACACGCAGAGCGCTGGAGACACTCCCGGTCGGGGTTTAACAAGGAAATATACTTGACTGAATGCAGTAAGAATAAACGTAAAGACACAACCGTGCAGCTGCAGTGGAGATGGAGGACCAACTTGGTCACGGTTTCTACATTGCTCAACACCACATCCTTTTTATTCTAATTTACAATATTCTAGTGCAGTAAGTTTTAACAGAATAGCCGTTTACGCCGGTCTACCTGGTTCGTGCACGAAGAATTAACATCACCATGAAATCGTCATGGAATAAGTGCGCGTGCAGAGATATGAAATACCCAATGATGATGATAATGATGATGCTCCTGAAGAACTACGGCACTTACCCACCAGGGGGGATTGGCCAAGAGATGATTATGTTTTGAGTTTAAATTATTGGAAGGAACCGATAGAGAGAAAAAAAAAGGGATGTTTTAGAAATACCCAATGTGAGGCGCACGTCTTTCTAGTCTAGCACTCATGCCACCAGCCCTCTACTACACAGAGGCGGGTGTGCGGGCCAGAAACCAGGTGGGTGTCAATAGCTTCTTACAAGGCAAATCCATGCATTGTATTGTGTAGCAAAGGGGTGGGAAGAAAAGTGAGGAGGTGTGATGTGAGGATAAGGAGAGAGGAAATGAGGAAGGCAGGGTTACAGTATCGTTTAGGCAAAGGGATGCGAAAGGGTAGGGAGTCTTGAGGGGGGGGGGGCTGATGTAAGGACGAGGAAGAGGAAAAGGAGCAAGTGACCGGTAAACCATACAATATACTTGCGCAGTCTAGTATAGTCAGGGTGGGAAAGACAAATTGAGGTGAGGAAGAGGGAAAGAATGAGGAAGTGTAGTAGATAATGGATGTATAAAGGTAGACATATGACAGAGAGAAGGAAGGATTGGATTAGAACGACGTAAAAGGAAGTGCTAAAACGTTTATTAGAAGAGATGCAGACGAAGGGCTGGTGGCGGGAAACGGTCAGTAGAGCGCACCAGTCAGGAGCTCATGCCGTTGGCGATGGTGCTGACGCACAGGCCACCCTTCTTCACTACCAAAGCAATGAAACTTTCTGATAGAAGAAGAAACACGCATTACATGAGAGCACATACATCATCGTCTTCTCTTTGCCGGCCTGTGCTTCCCCACAATATATACACAGTGTTGTCTAAGTGCTCATCTGCTTCAAGGCGCGGTCTCACTCGACGACCACGTTGCTATATATCCGTTACCGACGTAACGTGTACTGTGCCAACAGGTAACCGTAGCGTCGAACACACTAAGCACACCTTCTAAAGCATATCTGACATCGTGCTTGCTCAACATCTGAAACTCAGCAAGGAAAATAAACTTCTACGAATACATGAAGATAGAGATCACCAAATCGGTCAGATATTGCCCCATTCAATATTAATGCAACCATTGTAGCATCGCAACTCCTGCGGAGAGAACGGTGTACACAAAAAAGAACATTAAGGCAAAATAGTTCTGCGGAATTCCACAACGTGGAGTAACGAAAATTAACGGGAAAAATTACCATGAACCCGGTTTGACACGCAGGGGCTACAAGTAAATAATTACGAATTTCCTTGTAGCTTCGTGCTGCCACCG
>JABSTT010004402.1:0-23215 GCA_013339685.2 Hyalomma asiaticum | reverse complement strand
AGATCCATTTTACGTTCTTGATGCGTGCTTCGCATATCCTTGATTCCCACTGCACGTGTGATCTGCCATTTTTCCCCAAGAGCTGAGTGAATGGAAACTCCCTATCGCAGAAGCGTGAACTCAAGTTTTCACGCTTCTGCGATAGGGAGTTCCTGAAGTGAACTCAAACTGTTAATGGTTGTTATCGGCTGTTGTTACGTATTTTGTATGCATTTCTTTAATTCCTCAGAGCCGCGTTTTGTCATCATCATCAGCCTGTTTAGGTCCACTGCAGGACGAAGGCCTCCTAACAATTCCATCCACCTATCCTGAGCGAGTTGGTTCCACTTTAAGCCCGTAACTGTTTAATTTCAATCGCTCCATCTAACTTTGCCTGCCTCTGTTGCGTTTTCCCTCTCTTGTTATCCATTCCGTCGCATCTTACTGTCCATCTGCATCTTCCTCCTTATGACATGTCCTGCCCAGGCCCACTTCTTTCTTTTAATTGAAAATAATATCGGCTACTCCTGTCTGTTCTCTGATCCATTCCGCTCGTTTTTTATCTCTTAGCGTTACGCCTATCATTTTTCTTTCCATTGCACGTTGCGTGCTCCTTAGTTTCATCTAGTTCTTTCGTTATCCTCCACGTTTCTGCAAAGTACGTTAGTACTGGAGAATGCAGTGATTGAATAGTTTTCGCTTTAGTGAGAGCGGCTAAGTTCCCAGTCATGATTTCGTAATCCCTTCCGAATGCGCTCCAGCCCATCTTTATTCTACGGAGAATTTCTTTTTCACGGGTAGGAGTTCCTGTTATTAACTGTCCCAGGTACACAGTATTCGTTACACCTTGCAAGGGTTCATTGTTGGTTTTAAGTTCCTGTTCCTAGGCTATGAGCATAACTTTGGTCTTTTGCCTATTCATTTTTAATCCAATTTTAATACTTTCCCTGTTTAGGTCATCGGTCATGTTTTGTAGTTCTGTCTCCATCATTGCTAAAGAGCACAACGTCGTCTGCAATCTTAAATTGCTTAGATATTCTCCGTCTGTTCGAATTCCCTTTTCCTCCCAGCCTAGACGTTAAAGACTTCCTCTAAACATGCAGTGAATAGCATCGGGGAGATCGTATCTCCTTGTCTGACACATCTCCCGATCGGGATTTCTCGGCTTCTCCATGTAGTAGTAGTGTGGCTGGGCAATCTTTGTATATGTTGTGTATGGTATTCACGTATACGCCAGGTACCCCTTGTCGACGTAGAGCTTCTAGAAACTGCTTGTATTTCTGTGGAGTCAAATGCTTTCTCGTAGTCGATAAACGCCATATAAAGCGGTTTGTTATATTCCGCGTACTTATCAATTACTAGGTTGATAGCGTGGCTGTGGTCCATTGTCGAGTAACCTTTCCTAAAACCAGCTTCTTCTCTCGGTTGGTTAAAGTCGAGGGTTTCTCTTATCCTCGTAGAAATTACTTTCGTAAATATAGCTTGTATATTATGGGAGTAGGCTAATTGGTCTGTATTTTTTAACTCCTTTATGTCACCTTTCTTGTGGATTAGGATTATATTAGCATTTTTCCAACTGCGCGGTACACTACATGTCTTGATACATTTCTTGAAGAGCGATGCAAGTTTTTCAAGTATATATGTCCTCCGTCTTTGATCAAGACGGCTGTTATTCGCGACTCCATCTAAATGCTCGCTACCTAGCGGACGCTCCTGGAACCAGCCGATCCAAGGTCGATCTCGAAACGCGGCATGGTATCGCATTACCGCGCGCTGTAAAACAGCTCTGTAGTTCCTTAATCGACAGCCATGCCACCTCGAAGCATCCCGAAAAAGAAGAATCCTCATCAAAACACTTTTGTTGCGTGCCTCAGCGCGTGTCATCGCGATGCAAAGACAGCAACACTCGTTTCATCGGTTCCCCAAAGAAGCAGACGACGCTTCACGAAGAGCAACATGGATTACGAAACTTTGCATCAGCAAGAAGGTGACGGGAACTATGCTAGTTTGGTCCAGGCACTTCACCCGCGACGATTTCTTCCTCCCCGGTGAGTACACAGATTGTGTGTGCGCGCGTTATTATCATGCGCGCTTTTCGAAGAGCCGGAGTGTAGTTTAATTTAGGCAAGCGCGAAAACAAGTAGCGACATCGTTTATACGTGCATATCTGGTAACGTTTCTGAGTGCGCCTATGCTCACTTGAACCGCGGTAACGTTTATTGCTGACGTATGTACTTTTGTCCGCATGCATTGTAGTAAGTAATATAAAGCGAGCGCTTGCCTTCGTTCGCCGCCTTCGTCCCATGCGCGCGCTGCGCCTCGTAACTTGTTTGAGGTTATGGAGGTAATGGGTGATCGTTTAACGTAGCGCGTTTGCATTTCCAGTTCATCTGATGACATTCAGGATTTATTGCGCTCATTCTAACTTTTGAGCCCTCGACCTGTTCACCGGCGCTCTAAGTTTGTCTTCCGGCACCGCGCATAGAACTGCACTCTCTTAACACGTTTATAAGTGACGCATTTGTACTCAATGGAGCAACGCCGCGCACAAGTGCTTGCATCTTTCGGAAAGGCTATTTATCCTTAAGAAAATCTGATGCGGGTCTCCGACAAGTGCGACGTTTGAACGCACAGCGCAATTTTTTCCGCGTATCGCCGCTCAAATCTTTTAGACCAATTAATATAAGAGGTTCGGCAGCAAGAACCCTTTCGCATTCGTCGAAGCATTGTGATTCGAACCGCGATCAAGAAACTTTAGCACAGCGCTAGCGGAAGCGCGGCCGTGGACCTCTCAGCAATGTTGCCAGATGAACCACTTTTTCTGCAGTTGTGAATACCATCTTCACCAGCTGCTTTACCGTGGGACATGCCTTTGACAGCTTTTTTGACTTCGTCAAGCGGTTATACATGGAATTTCAGTGTCCTCCTCTGATTCTATTTCTATTAAGGTTGTATGGTCTGTCTGAGAGCTGTACAGTTCAGAGTAGAAATTTTCTGCTACCTTTACTATTTCATTGAAATTGTTGATAGCGTTACCGTGTTTATCCTTTAGCGCATGCATTTTGCTTTGTCCTAAGTGCAGTTTCTTTTTGACTAATTTAATGCTGGTGCCTTTCTCTACTGCTTTCTCTATTTCTCTCATGTTAAAGTTTCTTACATCTCTTTGCCTGGCTTTACTGATCAATTTTGATAGTTCTGCGAATTCAATATTATCCTTTGACGAAGTTATTTTCATTTGTTGGCGTTTTTTATCAAGTCCTTTGTAGATTGGGACAACTTACTTTTTGCTTGCTTTGTTGTTTTACCCCCGACTTCTATCGTTGTTGCAAGAATTGTTTTCCTTATGGTTTTGTTTATTTCTTCTAAATCTTCATCGTTTTCACCTAAGGCCTCGAACTTGTTGTTTAGGGCGGCTTTAAATTCTTCGTTCTTCGCTCTGATTACCTCTAGATTTGCAGTTTTTCTAGTAAATAATTTAGTTCTTATTTTCTTTAGGTTAAGTACAATCTCTGTGATCGCTGCATTTTATCTTCCCCACTACTTCTGTGTCTTGAATTATGCCTGGTTGTTCGCACATTATAAAGTCAATTTCATTCTTTCTTTCCCCGTTAGGCTTTTCCACGTCCACTTCCTATCCTTGTGTTTTTTAAAAAACGTATTCAATATTCGGAGTCGGTTTCTTTCGGCAAATTGTACTAGCATTTCCCCGCGGTTATTCCTACGGCCGACGCCTTAGTTGCCAATCGCCTGTTCTCCACTTTGTTTTGTTCCTACTTTTGCGTTGAAATCCCCCATGACTACTGTGTATTGTGTCCGTACTTCCTTCATTGCTAATTCGATATCCTCGTAGAACTGCTCTACTTGTTCGTCGTCGTAGCTCGTTGTTGGCGCATATCCCTGGATTATCTTAAGTTTATACCGCTTATTGAGTTTTATTACGACGCATGCTACCCTTTCGTTAATGCTGTAGAATTCATCTACGTTGCCCACTATATGGTTACTTTTGTGGGGATCGCAAACTACACATGCGTTCTTTCTACAATCGTCAGCCAGGACTGTTGTACTCCTTGGTCACTCAATGATTTGAACATTGTACAAGTAATTACAAAAAGCCAGGAGATGGTGCAGCTGTAGTTTTCAAAGCTTGCTGTCCTGAGAGACTGTGGGAAATAAAGCAAAACAAAAGCCAAGTAACCAATTTAGAGAAGCCAATAACTTTATTGATAAAGCTTTGAATAGATGTGCCTGAATAAGGGCTGTAGGCAAGCGTGTGCACACTCATGCTAGGTAATCAGAACAATCTTCCAGTAAGCTCTCTTGTAAAGGCTTTATTGAATGAAAGCATGTATACATACATAAAAATAAAGCAAGGCTGCCAGATTTTATGTAGTTCACATACACGATACACATTCTAGTCATGAACACATCCACAGAGTTTAACCATATTACTTTCGAAAGTTAGCAACATATACCTCGAGATTTTCTTACAGATGTTAGTGCACTGTTGCAGCTATTTGAACCGCCTTTGCACAACTAGTCCGTGACATTACGCCGCGGATGCAGCTGCCACAGATATTAGCAGGTGCCAGCAGCCTCCTTACGGTGAATGTCCGCATCTGGGAAAAACTGCGACGCGATATGGCAATCGAACAGTCATGCTCAGACATAGCCATCACAGTTGTTTCCACGTTCAGCACACAGAAAAATGAATCTCGAAATTTAAGCACGCACATTCATACTTTTCACAGCAGTGAATTAAGTTTAGAAACACAGCGGCCCCGCTTGCCGCGACTGCACGTTTCGCTACATTAAAGCGACGCACAGGTAATAAAATACGATGTACTGAGCAGGACTATGAATCAAGTTCGACCAGCTGGGCTTTATTAACATGGATATAAGCGAATGCCATCGGCCAATCACGCTTAATCTCCAAAGGAATGCGACTGCTGGACACCCCGCGACACAGTCGATCTGTACTTGGTCCCAATGGGACGAACGCGGCCCCGCGTATGACTGAACACTCACCATAAAGATTCATAACAGTGCTTTCCTGAATGGTAAAGCGCCCCATTTTTAATGCGAGACTTTCCATTACGAAGGCCCTCATACTGCTTAGTTATCAAGCACGCGCGAGATCGCGAGCTTACGCGACTCCGCCGCATGCAATGTTATGGGCTTCGATCGTGCAATAAAAAAAAATCAACGGATAATACGTATAAGCGAAACAACGTGAATTTCTACAGAAAAGTTTAGACAACAGTACTTCACTTACCACGTAGCTTGAAAAAACTCGCGGAGCTGGAACGTGTACGGTGTGGGCTTTCGTTGGCAGCGCGGCTTGCCCGAGGAGTTTCACCATGTATCTTCACGAAAACTTCGCGTCTCGCAAGAAAGAATAAGGTTTATCCCTTCACGGGGCCCAGATTTATTCACTGCTGCACAAAACATTCGAGGTTGTCGTGTTCTTTTTCCTTGCCAACGCGCTAACAATCGGGCTAGCACACACGGACAGGGCTGCGGCGGCCAGGGCGGCCATTTTGTCGTCTGCTAACCCTCCTCCGGAGGGTTCTCCTCCAATCCGTTTGATGGCGTGACAGTCTACGGGCATTGCCAATAACAAACGGTTAGAGGACATCCTTAAGAAAAAAAGAGGGGGGGGGGGGGGGGGGGGTGCAGGCGTCGAACCTGTGACCCTTGGCGGTCTCAGTTGCAGCGGTTCCGCATCGTTAAACGTACATTCTTTCAAAGCCTTTCATGCGCGATAATTTATATCCGCGTTACTATTTCGTACAGTACTTGGTCTCAAAATGTCCGCGATTATCTAGTTTTGCTGATCGCGACATCCAAGACATCATGGTTTCTAAAATTGCTCTGTTTTGTGTTACTTTGCAATGTACAAACTTTTCGTTCTGTTGCTTATTTTCCCACTCCTGCTCTGGCCCTCTGTAAGGGCTTGCAGTATCTGTAAATAAATAAATAAATAAATAAATAAATAAATAAATAAATAAATAAATAAATAAATAAATACTTATTTCGCATAAGAATTTGAATGGTAACATTTGTGGTTTAGCGAAATTGGTCTACCTTCTTCACTTCGCCGCGATAAACTAGCAGTTCGGATGGCCCGTTCCTACTGACGTCAAGTACGTTCTAGGTACGCAGTAAATGTCCATGCCCATGACTCATTCCCTACGTTAGGTGACATTGAAAAACAAAAATACAAGGTGCGGAGAATGTGTCTTGAAAAATGCTCCCATGCCTGAAAAGAGAGCAAAACAGCTAGATGCCAACCTTGAGCAAAGAGCTTCAATGTGACAATGTCACTTTAGATGGTGGTCGAGAATAACGCCGAGATATATATATCAGTTGGTGCATTCGAGTAGCATGTACTAGCAGTATATCGCACTTCGGAAGGATTCTGCGCTCGATAGCCTCGAAGCCCTGGCTCTGCTACAGGGAACTTGCGAAGAAGTTTAGATGCAGACTGGCGTTTGACAAACACGTCAAAACACACCAGAGGTGTTCGATATATGTGGTGAAGTCCGAACGTAAGGTTACGACATCATTGATTCATTGAGGTATGGGGTTTTACGTCCCAATACCATGCTATGATTATGAGAGACGCCGTAGTGAACGGCTCCGGAAATTCCGACCACCTGAGCTTTAACGTGCATTGCCATCGCAGAGTACACAGGCCTGAACATTTCGCCTCCCTCAAAGTGAGCCGCCGAGGCCAGGAGGTGACTCGTCATCGACCTAGCACAGGAAGACGGGTCCTACTTCAAGCACCGCAGAACAGTGTCCATTGTGCGCACAAATGCCGCGGGTGCATTGCAAAGTCCAATAGGCATGTCATTAATTTCGTGCAAGCCGCCGATAATAATTAACAGTAGGCTACCTCTCGCCCCTCGAAGCCAGAGTTTCAAGGGGCCATCTTGTAATGGGCTAAGAGGCAAAGGAAGCCTACTTCAAGTTGTGCCTACTCCCGCCCTCAGGCCTACGCATTTTAATTTTAAAATGGTTATAAAGTCTTCATTCATCATTAATTGATGCTGTTTTCGCGTTCGGTTGACTTCTGCCATGGGCTCCCTCCAACTCGGTAAACTTCGGACAAAACACTCCTTATTATGCGACCATCGAACGCCACTAAATTTTTCTTTGAGCGGCCTCTCTTACAGGCGCTAGAACTAACGCTTGCGCAATATGACCTACGTAACGTATGGTCGAGTCATGTATGCATATGACACGTTTACGTAGTGTATCACACCATCACTCTCAATCGTACACAATCCATCTCCCTTTTCCGCTCACATATAAAGCCATAAACGTATTCATTGGGGAGGGGTGGGGGGCGCTCCTAGGTACTTTCGGAAGGCTCCAGGAGATTACGGGGGCCCCCCCCCCCCCCCCCAATCGGCTCCATACCTTTACATTGCCCTGCATTACACGTCCTTGTGGTGTGTGAGTGCGCATTATGGTTTTGCAGAAATCCCAGTACGCATCAGCAATCTTATTATGTTACAATCTGCCTTGGAAGTCTCATATTCGACGCTGGATCGCAGTAACACGGACGCTTTTCGTGTCCTTTATGAAGTCCCTTGTGTTCGTGATAATCGCATTCCCTGAGGTCTAATGAAAACTGAGAAACGGAAGCATATTATCAAAGCGAACATTTATTTTAATGAGAAGGTGAGCCTATTACGAAGTATGTCACCTATGCTGCGCACCTTTTTAATTGGATCCTATTTGCGCATTTCACAAAGCGTCCATGTGAAAAAAAATATCAGTGCGCGTCATTGCGGGCGCCAAATTAACACCTGCCATTTGCCGGGCACTACTTGCCGCAGATGTCGTCTCTAGCTATATGTCTAAGGGCCTCAACAATTAGTTTCAGCACTTGTAATGAGGTAGGTATATGACACATTAATGCTATTATTCATCAAATATGAGCTACGCATATATCGACTAACAGTTGAACTACCCACATCCACATTAAATTTCGCCCAATGCCTACGTGCAAAATTTCTCCTAAGAAAACGTTCCTCACGGCCGTTCCAATATTTGAATCCGTTTCGTCAATATCCATATGAAAAGATATCGTAAATATAGGACAAATATATGTCATCTATATCAACGTCGTAAGAAACGTATGGAATTATTAGAATGCCATAGGCAAGTTTAAGCAAGGACATCGTTCGCAACGGTGCCAAACAGGTTCCTCATTCTGACTTTGTACCTAAGTTGAGAGAAGCAATGCAGCAATTTTTTTATGACAGCTCACAGAAATTTTTATTTTTATTTTCACAAATGATGCCCTATACAGTAAGATATGTCGATATTAGAAACCTTCAATGTAATCGCTACGATCACTGCAGTACGACTGCTATTCGATCCGTAAATCTGTCTCTAGTATGTCTCGAAAGAGAGAGAGCGAGAAAGATGTGGACGATTTTATTCTGATGAATACTCTCAAAGGGGCCTTTTTACATATTTTGAACAAAGCCAGAAAACTTTGCCGACAGCTCGCGGAGGCCCCTGGGAACATGTGAGCCAAATATTCTTGGAATGCACGGACAACGAAGTTAGAAATTTGGCTTCAAACGCAGCTGGAAAGCGCCCGCTCTTCTTTCAACAAACGGCATCACTAAGGCCACCGACTGTCTCTTGCCGAAGAAATAGCATAGGATTATTTCACGATAGTGCAGATTCCATCTATGACCTATTTGTTCGCTTAGCATTCACTTAAAGCCTCTTAAAGCCTCTTAAAGAGCGACACAGAAAGTGAGGCGACGTAGTCAGTGACCCCCGCGAAATCCTTCGTTGAAAGAAGAGCGGGAGGGTGCAGATGTGTTTGAAACCTAATTGCGAATTCCCTGGTGCGAGAAGTGCAGTAATGTTTGACTAGCATATTCACAGGATCCGCCATGAGTGATCAGCACCGTGTTTTGGTTAGGTTTAAAAAGTGTTGCAGGGCCCACGTTGATCGGGAGATGCGTCCAACTTTTCAATATGAACCTGCTATTAAACGCGTATTTTATTCTGAGGTCTATATCTCATAGTTTCATCAATTTGGCCCTCACTCGACCTTCATGATAACGACGAGAACTTTCCGGAGAGATTTTGTCGCAAGATTTCGTGCGATTTCCGAGCACCATCATCGGGTTCTTGCCAGAAGCGAGAGTGCAGATACGTCACTCTTATCAGTTTCCGATTATTTTACAGGTGTAAAGGGCTGGACACATGCTCCGATTTTCCATGCTATCCGACGTCCGACGTCGCACGGTCCGGCGTCCGGCATCCGACGCTTCCACACACACAGGGCGACGAACGATCAGCGAGTAGGCTCCGCCCACATCAGGCGCGTTGGCATACACGCTCGTAAAACATCACATCCCTGTCGCTAAGTGCAAAATAAATCTTTGTACCAGCCTTACTTGGTTGCATAACAGCGCCGAAAAACATTGCCGATAAAACTATGCCTTCACGAGCGACAAACACAACACGACAGCCCACCGTCAGCGACGACTCCGACGGTAGGCCTAGCTGCCGACGACGTAGCCGTCGTCGTTCGCAATCAACCGCCAGCTCGCCACGAAGCGCTCATTTTTGCCAACACAATTAACATTTGTACTCATACGTCGTAGGTCCACGCATACGATTACTTTTCTCGAAATAGATGCGAAGCGCAATGGTAAAAACGAAGCGAGCCCCTTCGGTGAAACAGCCCCTGCCGATGTTTGTTTACATTCGCGCCGCGGCCGCTTCCGATCTCTCGAGTGCTTTGGAAATGGGCGCTGCTTTGTAGATTGGTTCACTTCAGGCGTAACATTACTCAATGAGAATTATTTTCATGTCACAAACAAATCATAAGCAGTATTTTCGACGCGATTCCATCGACACCGGCAAATGCCTCGGTCGCCTCGGCGGGTCAAGACGAAAGATCAGCGCGTAAGCTCCGCCCTCACGAAGCGCGTCTGCGTACACGCTCCGCAGACATCGTATCCTCGTCAGTAAGTACAAAATAAACATTTTTGTACAGCCTTGCTTGGTCATACAACAAAGAAAAACACTTCCGATGCCTTCGCGAGGGACTAGCACATCACAACCCACCGTCAGTGACGACTACGAACGAGGGTAGGCCTAGCTGCCGACCCTCGGAGTAGTAATCGTTCGCTTTTACCTATACGATTAACATTTGCACTCATATGTCGTGCGTTAACACAAGCGATTAGTTTTCTCGAAACGTCGTTGTGAGCGAAGCGCTATGGCATACGGCGTGAACTAGTTCTAGGGAGTTCATACGAAAGTACTGTCGGTGCTGCATTCATGCAGCTCCAGTTCAGCAAGTGCAGGCCTAGCGCGACACTAAAACGAATCCCGTAGTGCAGGTAGTGCAAGCCTTTTGCTACTGTTCCGCACTTCGCACCTGTTCGCGCTGATCCATCTGTTGTTCCTTGCCTGCACGCTTTTGAGAGGTGTTGGGTGCACAGTCTGGCTAATTGCGCTGGAGCTATGAATTGCGTTGCACCATCTGAAGAGCGACTTCTCCGGAAAAATCACTTTACTCTCCAGCCGGAACTCTAAAAGTGTTCGGATTTTATTGGCACACGAAGACGGATACCTTTTCGTTAAAGGAGTCCTGAACCACCACTCGGGCTTGGTTTTGAAAACGGCTGGGCGTGTATTGAAGGCCTCTCAGAAATTCACAGCCGAAAGAATTTTTCAAAACGGTTTGTTAGGAGCGAAGATATTGCGACCGTAAAACCCCCCTTTCCAGTCCTGTCTCAACTCAGCGGAATAGAGGGTACAGAGCTCCTTAGGGCGGTGTCGAAGGAGGTGCCCCGCCCACCGCATTACGTCACCAGGTTTCAGCGACGTGTCAGAGTGGCTGACGAAAAGCGCGCGACTACCGGGGACTGTTTGTCCGCAGCGCGCTTGTGGCCGCCTGCTCGCTCCGCGCCTGGGCTCGGTCGCGTGACCCCGCGATCACCGCATTTTTTTTTCGATCCTCCGAAGCTTTGTTTTCGTTCGTCACACACGTTTAGGCTCGCAGGTGTGCGCGCTTACTTTGTCAGTGCGCTGCTTGTCGTCGATATTGCGCATAAGACGGCGTCAGGACAAACAGCGCAACTATCAACGCTGCTCCACCTTGTCATGCATAGCCCCAAGTTAGTTAATTGCTGATTAGTGATTGTAGACGGGTTAATCATCCTGTCGGGCTCGAACGTGTGACTACTATGACTTGAAAGGAAGACCTTCACAACTTGACCCCTGCCGACAGATTAATGTGGAATAAGGTGCGTTGACATGCGGAAAGAAGGATGGATTAATTTAATGTGGTAATACACTAGTCAATTTTAGCAGCGAAACTGTTTGAGCTATTGGTGAAACTGAGAAATTTGCAGAAAACTCCGCTAAGCTATGCAATGCTAGCATAACGATGCCACGCTGCTTCCTAAGACTAGTTAGGCAAGGCTAAGTCTAATTCAATGAAGCCTAATTAACATTCCTAAAGCTAGTTAGGTAAGGCTAAGTCTAATTCAAAGGAGCCTAATTAGGAATAATTAATTGATGCCTAGTTCAGACAGGACTACTCCAACTAAGTCAAACCAAGCCAAACTGAGCAAATTCAAGCTTAATTGAGCTATGGCAAGTAATCGACACCTAATTAAGCGGATACCAATTATTTATCGTTAATTAGGCCACGATACTAAGTAAACCAAGTCTAATAGGGATAGGACTAATTATGCGAAGCGTAATTTAGCTGATATGAACAAGTTTAGTGTAAGCAAGCTTCTAATTGGACCGTGTTTAATTAACTAGTACTAATTAAACCACGCATAGCTAGGTTATTACTAGTTAAAGGAGTACTGCCACGAAAATTTTCATTTGGCGTTTTTTTGCATGAAATGAAAGGCCAAGCCCTCCAGAGCCCAGAAAACGCACTGGTAAGCGTGAGCGCGCCGTGAAAATTTATTTACAGCATGCCTTTAAAAGCCGGTTTCGGTTCCTACTGTAGCCTGACGTCACGACACAGTATGTGCATAGTAATGAGCCCTCGTGACGTGTTCCCGCAAAAAATCGTGACGTTTTCGCCTAGTGGTCTCTCGCGCACAGCGTCTGCAGCAAGTGCGGGGTCAACGATGTACAAAATTCTTTATCGTGACCCCGCGACGACAGCAAATACTTCGGCACAGTGCAAGACGCAACGTACGGCACGCACGGTAGGTGTCGGCGTGGCTCCGGAGCCTGCGATAAGCAAAGGTGGCCTCCGAGACCTCCGCGGCATTTCAGGGGCAAAACGTCGGAACCATAGAGAGCTTGCCTTCCGATTATACGCGGCACACACGACGATAGAGGGTAATTCGACTTCGCTCGCTCGCTTCACGGGCACTGTCAACTACGGCGACTGAACCACTGAACGGCGAGAGCATACGACCAAGAGTGACGCACGAGCGGCCATTTTGCATGTTTTTTAGGGGCGAAGCTCCTTAAGGCGGCACCCGTTCGTCCCTCGTCGTAGTGCGTAACCAGTCTTACGCTTTGACCGCCAAGGTGGTGCCGGTGGGAGATTTCTCCTGCGCGTTGTTGAACAATAAAAAATTCGCAGCGTGCGCGTTAACTAAAAGCCGAATTCTTCTGTCTCTCATTCCCCATTAGCAGCCATTGGCATGTTCCAGTAGGAAACGTTAGTAGAAGTAGCAGTGTAAGTGTTAGCTAAAAGCCGACTTCTTCTGTCTCTCATTCCCATTAGCAGCCATTGTTTACCTCCAAGGTAGTGCCTGGTGAGATTTCTCCTGTGCGTGATTAAACAATAAAAATTTTGTTCACAACGCCGTTGATTGATGAAATAAACCAACGAAAGACGCCAGATGTTTTCTAAAAGCAAAACGAAAAGACGCCAGATGTTTCTAAAGCAAAACGAAAAGACGCCAGCTGCTTAACGAAAGACGCCAGGTGTTTTCTAAAGCAATGGTTTTATATTCAAAACCATATCGCTATACAGGTTTGTAGTTGACGATGCTCGTTGCCGTCGGTGTGTGCTCGTATGGATAAGGATGCCGAAAGGCGGGCGCGCAGGGCAGCGGCGGCGCGCGCTCGCAGACAGGACCCTGAAGTGAGAGCCCGCGAGGCATCTCCTTTGGAAACCCCAACCCGACCACCATCAGAGGCACCTGCATCGACATCGTGTTTGCCAACTTTCATCTGCAACCAGTGCAAGAACCACTTAGCTTACATTTCACCGACCACAAAGCGGTCATAATGAAAGGACAACGGAAACCAGCAATAAAAGTTTGATAAAACATTTAATCAATCGTTTCACGTCAATTTTATCGGGCGAATTAACGGAAGAAATTTCACGGTTTAACCGATGATTACTTCCAGGAGCTTCGCCCAATCTCATCATCATTCACCTCGTGGATCTGCCGTCAATTTTTTTGTGCGTGACGTCATCACAACTTGCCATACTGCTGCGTGAAGTCACCAAAACTTTTACTGTAGCCTGGTGTCACACTAGTGTCGATGTCAGTAGGCACGCCATGTGAATATTGACTTTGACGTCCAATTAAAATATCTTATCAGCATTTCCTGAGCTTAACATTTGCTCACAGCTGTCTACGCATATAGGAGAGTTGTATAGTAGAGTAAACTCAGCTTCGAAATTTGGTGTCAGTACTCCTTTAAGTCAAACCTAAGCTAGCACTTATTAATCCAAGGTAAATTATGCTAAGACTTAAAGGTCAAGCCTCATTAAGCTGAGACTAAATATTTCTGGAGTAATTAGGCTAACACTGATTAAATCAGGCCTAATTAAGGTAATACTCACCAAGCGATACCGAATTAAGATAATATAACGAAGCACAGCGTACTAGGCCTAAACTAATTAGGTCATGTATAATTAAGATAGGACTAATTAACTCAAGCATAATTATATCAAGACTAATGAAGCTCAGTTTAGTAAGTCACGTGTGATTATGTTTAAGTTAATTAAGCCGAGCCTAATTAGTGTAACTCTAATTAGGTGCTGACTGATTAAGTTAAGGCTGAGTCAAGTCTCAATAAGCTCAGACTATTAAGTACGCCAAATTAAGCCAAACATTACAGACGTAATAATTTTAATCCACACTAATTTACCTTAGTCAACCCTAATCTGCTGTAATCCCTAATTCGCCCTAATCTAAGTCTAGCGTAATCCGCTCTATATGCCATAGTCCACCTTAATGCACCTCAGTCTGTCTTAATCCACCCTAATGCGCCTTAATGAGCTCTAATCCACCCAAATATACCCTAATCAGACCTAGTCATCTAATCCACCTTATAAAAGAAATATTTTGGGTTCGACTCCAGCCATGTTACTGAGTATAAGTACTAGAAGGTGGCGCATCGGAGTACCATAGGGGATAAACCCATCTACAATCACTGATGAATTGTTAATTAAAGTTTGAGAATAATTTGTGATTTATTACAGGCTGCTGGCATGCATTTGTTGGCTTCTTGGAAAAGTATATTTATGGTGACTTTCGCACCGCACCATTCGCGTCCACGCCGACGTAGTTTACGGACGCCTTCCAGTGGCTTCTATGAGACTTGCGCATTAATAAATATATTTTTACATATTTCCAGCAACTATTTTGCCTATATAGGGGCTCACAACGCAAGGAAAAGCGAGCGCACGGCACGCACGCGCTTACGATTTTAAAAAACGCGCGCTGCGAAGGGCCCGCACACAGGCGCGGCGGGTGTGTCTGCCATCGGCCAATAGCAGCGACGCTCGTTGTAAATGCTCCATGACGAAACAGAGCATATACAAGGAGAGTGAGGAGAAGCCGCTTTTTGAGTTGAGGGCTCCTGAGGAAGTGGAAGCTTTGCGCTCCGCTTGTGAACGCTACGCTTCGCGGATGACTACAGCATTTGGCTGAGATGTTCATTACGGCGTAGGCAAGCCGTAGAATATGTTTTTCCACCAAGCCCGGAGGGTGGTTCAGGACCCCTTTAAACCCCGCGACCTCCTTCATTTCCTCATGGAGCACCGATACACCAAACGCTTCGTGCTTCAAGTGGTTGCAAGGATCTGCGTCCCACTGGGGTTTCTGTCTGCCTTTTCTAGTGCGGGCCAAAATATTCTTGCAAGATCTATGTAGGGGAAGCCTTGACTGGGATGATACTTTGGCATCCAAGCTGTCCGCTGTATGGCTGAAGCTGAGCAAAGTAGCCATGGTTGATGACCTCCGTATTGCAAGGTTCTTAGCAGTCGGCGCCGAAGGCCCTTACGAGCAACCAGACCTACACATCTTTTCTGACGGAAGTGAGTCGGCATACGGTAGTGATGCTCACCTCCGCATAGTCGACGCCAGGGGCACCGTCCGAACACTTCTACTCATCGCAGACAAGAGTTGTGCCGTTAAAGCCGGTCAGTCTAGCGAAGCTGGAATTGATGTCGGTGTTGCTTGCATCTCGCATATACGACTACATCATCAAGAATTGCGACCTTGGCATTGGTGACGCAACATTTTCGTCCTATTCTCAGATTACGCCTTGCTGGATCAACAAAGACCCCGCTACCCGGAAGGTGTTTGTGCGGAAGAAACGCAAGAAATCCGAAGTTTGACAGATTATACTAGATGGTGATTTCGTCCCGAAAAAAAATGAGCCCCGCGGTTTTCCTGACTAGAGGCTGGCCGGCACACAAATTGAGTCGGTCTCAGTTGTGGCGGTACGGACCCGTATGGCTATCCGGATCCGATACCTTCTTGCCAGATTGCGGCAGGAAGCTAGACCTGGAGAATGGAACACCTGATTCAGTTGAGATGGGGACAGAAGTAGATGCCCACGCCGTTAGCACGCGACCATTGGTGCCATCACTGATTGACTATGAATGGTTCAGAAGCCTCACCAAACTTCTCAGAGTAACGGCATGAGTTTTCCGCTGTGTAAAAAAAGTTGAACAAAGAAAGCGATGATATTGGGGAGCTGTCTGCTGAAGAAGTTGAACAAGCGGAATGCCATTTGCCTCACGTCGAGCAAAGGGCACACTTTGGTGTTGAAGCGGACTGGCCCAGAAAGAAGAATCCGGTTTTTTCACAAAGTACCATTCGACATTTAAGACTTTTGAACGACGATGACGGACTGCTTCGAGTGAAATGAAAGACACAGAAGGATGACGATTCGTACGGATCACGACATATCTTTCTTCTGCCGAAGGAATCTTACGTCAATACTGTAATGATGAATCATGCTCACACAAAGGTCTTCCAGGGAGGAGCTCGGGACGCTCTGACCCAAATCCGAGAACGATTTTGGAGTCTACAAGTGCGGCAGTCGGTGACAAAACAATACGAAGGTGTGTCCTCTGTCAACGCCTACAGTCTAAACCAGTCGAAAAGGTGTCATCTTCAATGCACCAGGATCGTTCTAAGCGAGATGCTGCGTCTCTCGTGAGTGCAGCTGTTTTTAGAGGACCACTGTACATCAAAGTCAGTCAGGGGCACTCTTACATCGCGCTATTTACGTGAACGGTAGCGAGGGGTGTTCACTTGGAACTGATTGCAGACTTGTCGACATCGAATTTTCTTAGCGCCTTGCAAAGGTGCATGTCACGGACCCATGACCGCCCGTCTTCAGCGCCCGGGTCAGTAGACTACGACTTTCCTCATCTCGCCTCGGTTTCATGGAACTTCCTTGGAGCCTTTGGCGCACCAAGCTTTTTTACAGCGTAAGCTGTTATGAGATCACAAGGGCCGTTTTTGGCGCCGTAGTTGTCCGCCACCGCAGCTTGTGTCCGTAACCGCTATCGCGCAAATTTTAGAAAAATAACCAGGACCGAGGAGGATTCAAACCCACGTCCTCCACATGGATTCGAACCCACGCCTTGTGCGTGGCAGCCGAGCACTCTACCACAGAGCTACGCCTGTTTTTTTTCTTCATTACATGGAAATGAAAACTGAGGTCACAGGGAGAGAAAGCCTACACACTCAAAATTGGGGCTAACACGCACAGGCGTCCAACAAGTTCATCCAGTCAGGCGGCAGTTCTTGGGCAGCGTACACTTCTTACCTAGGCCACGATTTCTCGGTATATCGATCTAGTGGAACGCGGGTTTTCGGCATGGCGATCACACAGCCTCGATCTCCATAGGCTGTACAAACCAAGTACTACGAACATATCATAGGGTGCACCGGCAATCGTTTTAAACGGTAGAAACCTAATTGTGTACGGAGTGATGTCCATGTTCTTTTTGAGAGTCCGCTGGAGAATGTCCCAAAAATATTTCTGTACAATCAATAAAGCAGTGATCAATTGTTTCCGCTCGTGGACAGAGTCGGCAGTTCGTGGACCATGGCACGAACAGTCCCTCGAATTCAACCATGTTTTAACACGGAGAGTTTCCGAATGAAGTTTAAAGAAAAATGTTTTAACACAGGGGAGGTACACACATTTTTGGAACCCTTCAAGTGCATCCTGATAAGGCCGACTTAAATAAGGTGAACGATACAAAGGATCTGGGAAAATCGAGTCTACCAGTGCAGCAGAAATCATTTTTTTTTCGGCTCACAGTAAAAATGTACTCCAGGCTAAACCTAGCTTTCAGGAAAAGAAATGAGCCAACGACTTCCTTGAGAAATCCCCAAGGAGCCTGGGAAATAACTGCGGCATCTGACGACACTACTATGTTAGGAAGGTAATGAACTAAGTGGATCTGTAACATTTCACGCAAAAACGAGTGGTCACTTTCTCGAAAGAAAAACAGGCGAGAAGCAATTTGCCTGACGAAGAGATGAACTAATCCGAGACCACCCCGTTCAAATGGGAGGAACAGATTATCGCGCCGCATACACTTGTAAATGTTGCGAATACACGATGCAATGCCTGAATGTGGAGTCGTGCGCAGTGCAGTACTTGCAGCACGTACAGTCTGTTTCATACTTAGGGGAAATCTCGGAGCGCCTTAAAACGCGTTGCGTCCATGATGCGGCGAGCGCTGGAGTCGGCCAGCAGCAGCTGCTTACGGAGGCGCAGATGCTCTATGCGTGCACCCTTTAACTGAGGCCGCATCCCGTTGGCCACATGGTTGCGTCGCGTTGCAAGGTGCTCCGAGATTTCCCCTAAGTATGAAACAGACTGTACATGAGACGGGTAAATGAAAACACGCTGCAAACTTTAGCACGGCTGAACATCGACAAATTGCGCCCTTGCCAAGAGCTCACTTTACTTTGTAGCTTTTTAACTTCCCCCGACCAATGACTGTTGCTATTCCTGTATTGTGAGAGAGGGACACCTAAGTAGCATAGATCTTTTTTTCCACTGAATGCCGGCATAGTGGGACGGCATTGTGGTCCATTAATTGTCCACAACAAAAATCTGAGCTTTTTTTTTTTTCATAGTTAACGCTAGCTCCAGAAACCGCACAAAACTCTCCTGTAATTGCAAGGGCAGTTCTTACACTCATTTTATCAGCACAAAAAAAGGCCACGTTATCTGCATACGTGAGAACCCGAATCTCATTTGATGGGGATTTTGTTCTTTCAGAATGCTCCTAAAATTGGTTCTAAATACAAAACAGAAGAGGTGACAAAGGGCACCCTTGTCTTACTGATGACAAAAGCCTGATCGGATCGAAGAGCGAGCCATTCACTACGAGGCTCGTTGAGCCGTTAGCATAACATGTTCTGATGCCTTTCAGGAGCTGGGATCCGATATTTATATGCTCTAGTATAGTGAACAGGAACGAATGATTCGCCATGTCGAACGCTTTAGGCAGATCTACCTGCACCATCGCAACCTGCCCATTCCCCTCAGCTACACACACTAGCACCGATCTTGAAACATGGATGTTTGTCTGAATGGATCGACCTCTGATGCCACATGTTTGGTGTTCACAAACCACGGACCTTATCACCTGTTGTAAACGATTCGCTAACATCTTTGCAAAAATTTTATAACCCACATTGCATAAGGAAATAAGCCGGTAGCCATCGAACTTTTGCAATTTAGTTTCGTCATTGTTTTTGGCTATAAGGACAGTGTGCCATTCATACATTGTAGCAGGTAGGTACCCAACTTCCAAGGCCTCGCGGTACACCTTAAGTTCCAATGGTGACAACACAGAGCGAAAACAGTGATAAAACTCGATGGTAAGGCCATCTGGACCTGGCGTCTTGTCTCTCGCTAACGAATTTATGCATACAGTTACTTCGCTGATATCAAATTTTCCATTTGTATAATCACGATCATCCTGATTAAACTGTGGTAGCAACGTTATAAACTTGTCGGCAGGGGCATCTTTAACCAATGGCTCACGACTGTGAGAGAATTTTCCGTAGTGTTCGAAAAAGGCTTGAGTTATTAGAGTAGGCTCATTGACAACAATTACATCATACTCTATCTCTACAATTTGTTTAGACAGCGCGTGTTGGCGCTCATCGCCTAGAGACCTACTACAAGGATGTTCTTTCAGAAAACGGATCGTTCGCGCACGTACAAGTGCACCCTTGTATTTTTCTGCGTACGAGACATGTAATTGCGCCTCGGTGATATGAATGTCGTCAATATATTTTCCCGGATGCAGACATTCAAGTTCGTGTAATTCACTCAGAAGTCTATACAGTGCCTTGTAATTGTGCTTTATTTCAAAGGCCAATATTGAATATTCTTCGATAGCTATCATTTTAACTTCCTGTTTGTCCCACGCAGAAAAGGGAGGCAAGTCCTCCGATATGACAGAGCAGTTTACAAGCTCAATAACACGCTTTAGTAAACACTTACGCGAAAGTAATTCGGTATTAAATTTCCAGAACTCTAAGCACATACGCCGACTCTGGTAGCGACGACTCCCAAAAGAGGTTGAGACTACGCATTGATCACTAAAGAATACAGGGTGCACGGTGTAACCAAAAATGAGAGACAGCGCGTTAAGCGAAATGTAAATTCGATTAAGCCTTGGGTGTGAAGTACCCTGAAAATGCGTATAGCGACATATTGCCTTTTCATTTTCCCCTATGTATACAAGCTGTTAATCACACACTAGGTGATGCAACACATCACTACTTGGGTCATGTTTCAGCTGCCGTGATGCGCGATCTTGCGCGCTACATACACAGTTGAAGCCTCCAAAAAGGACCAATGCCCGATCAGTGCACAAATGATGTTCTAAGGATAAAGAGAAACGTTCTCGTTCCCGTGACTTGTTCAGGGCATAAACACACACAAATCTAAAGGTGATACCACCAATACCAACATCACACCATATTAGGCGCCCTTCCATATCCGTAAAGAAATGTTGCGTATCCCATTGCAAATGCTTTCTAACAAATAACATACAACCAGCAGAAACTCCGCTCGCATGGATAGGAATGGATTTAAAGCTACTTTCGTGTTTTCATCGGATTCAATTTTATTTCTTGAATAGCTGCAATATCTAATTTTCTATCGTGTAACAAACGAAGAAGTTGCATTTGCCGTCGCTTACTGCATAAGCCACGGACGTTTGAAGTACCTAAATGGAAGGGAAGTACGCCAGCCATGATTACCTAAGTTGGTGCAGCTTTTGAAGGCTGCTGCATATACGCATCACTCCCTCCTTGATTAGGTGATGCACTGGCGACCTTCTGTTGCATTTCAGCACCAGACACACCCGCAGCAGCTGACCTTCCCCGCAGCAGTTTTGTCAACTTCGTCACTTTGGTAACCGGTGCCTCCTTTTCCGCGGTTGATGGATTGTCAGCTGGTGCTGGACGCTTCTTGGCAGCGTCGCAGGCAGAGCTACGCCTGTGCTTGAAAAATCTTCGCTAAAAGACCTAAACAGGTATAACGTCTGCCGAGGAATCGCATTTACAAATTTTATGCTACGTGGCAGAATAATAATACGCGACTACACGTCGCAGAAAGTGGATTGCATAACGAGTTCGAGGAATCATTTGAAAGAACACAGGACCGCGTGGTTTGCAGCTCTGAACCCATTACAGAGGCATCATCAACGTCATCATTATGAAGCAATGTTCTTCAACATTTCCGTCATCATTATTATGAAACGCTACCCTTTGAAGCAGTTTTGTTGTACCTTGCCATGCGTCACGCGGCAGGCGATGTGCGCAGCCCCGAAAGCAACCTGACTTGGCTCTTCGACATACCAGATGGCGCCTCCTCGTATTGTGCGGACCGCTGCTGAAGAAGCGAATCGCAGAGCTACACGCGCGGCTGCATGCAAGGCAACGTCGGGCACAACAGGCAGCTGTGTAGAGAGAAGCACAAACGGCAGCTCACCGTCGACGCCGGGCCGAGAGTTCGGGTCGTTCTCGGGAAAACGACGCCAAGAGACTCTCTAAGATGTGCAGTTATACAGATTTGCGCATTACAATACGTCAGTAATTATGGCGTGGTGGGTACTTCCCCACTAGGCGAAATGAGTTATGGCGCAGGGGATACCTACCCTCTAATTGCACTAGTTTCCTCAAGCGCTTAAAATGGCCTCTAAGAAGGTCGCTCCTCCAGCTTACGCTGTCACTGTCCTGCGGTTCCGCGCACGTCTGGCTCTTTTTTCTTTTTCTCTGCTTATTTGTTTGTTCCTGACTGGCGACTGCTTTCTTCGCGTGCTCGTGAGCGATTGCGGGGAACTACGTGGGCCTTCTTGATTGGATTGCCCTTATTCATTCGCTTTTTCTGCGCCGCACGATTTCATTCCTCACCATCGTCGTCTTTCACTTTCGTGTTGTTTTTGATCACATTAAATCCACTCTTGTCGTCTTCATTTTCTTGCGGTCGCTCACGTTCAAAGGCACACCTTTCGAACGGCGCACTTTTTCCTCGCGCACCTCGCATATGACAGCAACCGCCAGCAACTCGGGTTCCAAATGGCGGCCCCTATGTAGGGGCTACTGCCCGGTTTGTTCCGAAATCAACTTTGGTGCTTGCCCGCTGCCTCGTCAAGAACAAGCAAATGGCGAAAAGCCGCTAGTTTTGCGACAATCACGCTCAGGAAGAAACGTCTACGATGCTTGCTCGCTGCTATTACGATCACTTCTTCTTCATCCACTACTGCTAAGCCTATAGCTCCGATAATTTGAGACAGGCTCTTGGACACTGTGATATTATCAGGAATGCGTTGGTGTCGAAGGGTCAAGACGCCAATCTAAAGCAAATCCAAGCGTGAGCTACGAACTTATGGAAGCAACGCACGACGAGGCCTTGATATATTCCAGGCGGACAGAACTCGCTTCGATAGTGCCGCCATGTTTATTTTATCCGGTGCGCTGCTTGCTCGCCGTCACTCCCATACAGCTGTGTGCAGACGCCATGGAGACGCCGAGCAAACGACGCCGTGCTGATGAATACAATTTGAGAAAATTTCCCCCTTTTTAGTGACCTAGGTGCCCTTCAACTTCCAGAATGCTGAAAAGAACTTCTGAGAGGGAGTGTAGGCTTCCGAGATGGGTGGGCGTCCATCGTGTTGGCTGGCTGCGCGACGCGCATTTCGGTAGTGTTGTCAGGGTCAATGAGTAGCTCAAACCAATGGGTCTTGACGATGAGCTTCGCGAAGCGAGAGCATCCAAGTTCTGTTCTTTGAGTTCTACACTCCTGCTGTCAGAAGACGTAGGCTGTGGTGTCGAGTATATGATACAAGTGGCGTCATCCTGACTGGAGACATGGCCTCTTCCGGAGGGACATCGCACAGTAAGCGGGCAATGTCAGCACACTCTGCTCAATGGCAGTCTTGACTCAGGGAATGGACGTGGTTTCTAGTTGTCTGAGAGCAAGTCGATTGTTGCCTCTGACCTGCCCGGTTCTCTGACTGCTACGACTGGTACGTCACGATAGGTACCGGTGTTACCACGTGATGAAGTAGCTTGGAGCTGTGGCAACGAAAGCGGGCTGCGGTTGAAATGACGAATATAACTTGCTCCCGGTTTCGGTACCTGGCGAGTTCCTTTCTGCAATGCTGTCTTTAGAGAGGTGGAGCTTGCCTTTAAAAAGACTGGCAATGCTATATAGGCTTTTTCTAGAGACGATTTTACGCATTCTTTGCTTTCTTATTGCCACCAGGAAGCTCATGAGGGACACTTCGGAAATCTATTGGCGTTTTGTTAATCTATTGGCGAAACGCGCATATAGCGTTTAAGTGTCCCATGCACAGAGCGTGTTTCTCTTTTTTTTCTGAGACAGGATCAACCTAATTTTGGAATACGATATAGGGCTGTGGTCACAGGCGCCGATGGCCTGCTTCCGCTAGGCCATGAGGCCC
>JABSTT010004401.1:0-22646 GCA_013339685.2 Hyalomma asiaticum | reverse complement strand
AGCCCCCTAAAGTCTGAGTAATAAAAAATTTCTCATATCAGCCTTAATCTAGACTTTGGTGGCACAACATATTCAGAACAGTCACAATTTAACAATAAGGAAACCATTATATAGAAAAAGAAAACCATGAAAGAATCGCAACTCCTTCCCAGTATTGTTTCGCTTTCAGTGAGAAAAGCATTTCTAAACAAAAAATCATGAAAGGTTAGATTTTAATGCAGTCTGTGCCCGTGTGCTTTAGAACCAGTGAATTTCTAACGTATGCAAAACGTTAGCTGATATGTGATTCGACGAGCCATATGTGAACCACATCGCTGAAAGTAATTTGCTTCTTGTTCCTATCATGCTTCAGTCATAATTCGAAGTTCAATGGTTGACTGAAACGACGTTACAAAAGAGTTTGCCGCACTTACTTTTCTTGGCCTCGGCTCGTTTCAACTCAATGCGCACGAAGTCACTGAGGGTGTTGTGCTGTAGAACCTTTCCTTGAAAATAGAAGCATATTGTCACGTGACACACAAAGGACTTTGACATAAAGACTTTGATATAAGAATGAAACATCACCTCACTTAAATTCTGAAAACCCTTCAAAGGCATCCCTATTCCAAGATTTTCTGTTGTCGTACTATGCAGTATTGTTTGCTAGCAGTGTATTGCTGCAATAACGACCTGTACAACGTTTGCATGGTACCATGCATCGTTAACCAAAGTCACGTTAACCAAACAGTCACGTCACGTCACAGTCACGTTAACCAAACGGCACACCATGTTAACTAATGCTGCAAAGCAGAAAAATGGCTTACAGCTCTTCAGTTGAACCCCTTTATAACAGAGAAGCTGGGTATAAAGGACATCACTTACTCGCACAGTGGATGCCCTATCTCTGCTATTAGGTGGACTGCTTTTACAACGGACACGCTACTGAGGATAATTTGTTATAAAGGTCAAAATATTTTGAAATTTTTTTTTCGTCCACAGTCTTGCTTATAACTGATACTTCAATTCTATATGCATTGCTGCTGGCTGCTAACCACGGTTAATTAGCTGGGGAAACAATGGGAAATGATAACCAAGCAACGTCAGAAAGTCGTGGTGGAGAAAACATGGACAGTGTTCTGAGTGACACAGCCCACCAAGTAAATCACCTAGCATTTAGGCAAATGGTACCCTCTGCAAGAGGACGTAGCGTTCTCTTTTGGCATCAGTTTAGTTGTAGTGTGCCCATGTAGAAATAAGGGTTGATCAGAAAATGGAAACATGGCACCCTATTTATGAAGAGACCTCTCATGCAAGGGAAAGTCTCTTTAAAGGAGTTCAACTGTACATACTTCTTGCACCCAAATTATTTGTTCAAGAAACAACTTACATGCCTTGTGGGATATCGAACAAGCTGGCAAACAATATTCAGAACATACAACAATATTTATTTATGTGTTTGTGTGTGTGTGTTTTGCAATGGGAACTGATAAAGGACTATTTACCTTGTATTCAGACACATGTGGACAATAGTTGGCATCCAGCTCCAGTATCTGAGTCAAGAAAAAGGGTAAGAAATCAGCCTCTGTACAAGTGCGTAAAGTGCATATACAGAAGAATCTCGGGAACATTATTAATATTATGCTTGCTCCTTTTTTATAAGACTTTTCTTGCCAATGTCTCATAGTCAAACTGATGTCCCACAGAGGCACTGCGTTTCATATGAAAAAAAAAAAAAAATATTAGATTTTGCACCACATCTAAATGGGACGGTGGTGGACAGTGTTTACTATTCCACAGAAAAAAAGAGCTTAGCTATATGCAATATAACATCAGATCCTAAATTCGTAATACATATTATCAGTAGAATATGAAATAAATGTGTGTCCTATCAAAGCTTAGATTTTTTAAACAGGACAATAAGCAATGAAAACTACCTAACACCAAAAGTGCTATACTTATTCAGTTTCTTCACAATGTTGATGATGCGTTACCAAGCAACCTTGGTGACCTACATTCAAATTAAGCAAATTGACTTTTTAGGATCAAATATGTCTTTCTTTCTCTAGTATTGCAAATCTATTGGCCATTCCTAACAGACTCCTCTTCCAAAGCAGGAAACTTGGTTAGCAAATGCGGGACAGAGCTTGCAATGAAATTTTCATACATGTTCTGATCTTACAGATTTCGTTATCATTATATACCAACGAGCTTAAGTTAGCATGCCGAAGCATCTATTTGAGCAACATCTTTTTCACCTTGAAGGCTATGACATCTCCCGCCTTGGGTGGCACCTTGAGCGGCGGGTAAGCAGAGTAATTCTTGACTGGTGTTGCTGGGCCATCTGTACAGTCGGTATTCGATGGTACCTTGTGATCCTCCGCCACCTTTCGAGCAAATATGGCAGTGGCATATATTAAAACGAAGGCACATTAGGCAGCGGTGACCAGTATATCCACTGAACTTGAACAAAGTCATCACGATCAACTTCCTGAATATCTTCCTATGATTGCTGGAAGATTTACAACTGATCTTCTGTCACAATCGTGCACAGTATTGACGATCACAAAGTTGACGTCTATGCCAAGATAACAAGGCGAAGAGGCTACTGAGTAAATCAAGGGCTCAACCAACGTTTTGCAAGGTAATACTTGAAGTTGTAGTCCCTGACCAAGTCAAGGTGAAAAACAAGCAGACATTGAAGAGCCCATACAAGCTCCCTGATCATAGCGTGAACCTAGAGATCAAACAACCCACACAGGTCCCACAACATCTCAGTCTGTCTTTTTTACTTTGACCTGGTCACTGACTGCAAATTTTTCCTCACACGTTCCTTTTTATTACCTCGGGGACCTTGGCTTTTGGTACAGAAGCTTTTGCGGGGGGAGGGACAGCACTGTAGCAGCCTACCGCAGGTGAGGCGCATGACGCTTGACCATTTGTGAGTGGAGGCTTGGCCTCATGCTCAGTCACCTTTGTCGATGCACTCACATTATCTTGCAGTACACAAGGCGTTTCCTCAACAACCATGGGCTGTGAATCCTGCTGGGCAGGTACTTCCTGCTCCTCCTCCTCTTCGTCAGACGTTTCGCCGTCAAAACGAACATGTTTCCGGCCGGCAAGTCCGCTTGAGCAAGCTTTGCAGGAACGCGAACCGCAACCGGCAATGGTAAGCTAGGCGATGCAGTCTGCGAAGGCAGGGAGACCGCAGACAAGCTCAGTGACTCGGGGACTTGGGCGCTTTCTTCGTCTGGCTTCTTCTTCTTACGCCTCGGCCTGCGTTTCTTCTTGGCAGGGATTGGTGATGTCGACAAGATGGGGTCTGGCGTTGGCACGGGCCATCCTGGCGTGGTTGCGAGGCTCTGGTTCTGGGGAGTTGAGCAGCTTGCCTCTGCATGGAATGATGCAGGTGTGCTTGCCACATGGGCAGCTGAAAAGCATGGAGTAGTCTCCTGCCTTGGTGTCGACACCGTTGAAGTGGAGAAATCACGCTCAGCAGTGCCGGAAACATTTGCTTCAAATGCGGGTGCGTCACTGCTCTCAGAGGACTCCCGCCTTCGCTTCTTCTTCTTCTTCTTCTCCTCCAACAGCTCATCTGTCACCGGGGTAGGAGGTGCGTCATCATCGGGCTGGGAATCTGGTTTTGATGGCTGCTCAGCGGGTGTCACAACCTGATGGAATAAGGAAAAAAAAAAAAAAAGGATTTCAAAATGATGACAGTTCCAATTTGAGAACAATGTGACATAACACAGCATTCTTTGTTTCTGTACTCTAAAGCTTTTTTTTAAGACAGTGCCGATTACTTATAGGCTGCTCACACTCACTGGACATGAGCCACATCTGGAGAGGAAACAACAATGCAAAAGTTGCAGCACAGCAGGAAAGTAGGGGAGTTTGTTGAATGTTCGTGTTCAACAGTTACATGTTTAATCGTCAACAAACAGCACTACTAGTACTGCAACTTTCTCAGCGTTTTGTGCGAGCAGCAGTTGACATCTCTCAGTCGGCATATGTTCAACATTGACAAAACAAACAAGCAAAACATCCACAAGGACTCTTTGCTTTCGGGCAGCGACTGTCATAATAAGTGTTCAGCAGCGATACTTTGTTTCATACCGGCATAGAGTTTGGCACTACCGACAGTCATGAACTCACACCGATGGAAACATTTATGTGTGCACACGGATGAAAAGAGAGAAAGAAACCACCAAACATCATAGAACACCGGTTATTAAAGCGTAACTGAAAATATCCGTAGTGAGCGAAGCGATCCTGAAAATCCTACAGTTCCTCGAGACATTCGGTGCAGCTCAGTGTCATGAGCATCCCTCAGATGAGTTAGTTCGCTTAAGCAAACTTTATTTCCACTACTTTCAGGTTGAGAGAGAAAGGAAAAGGAAAGACAGGGAGGTTAACCAAAGGAGACCTCCGGATCGCTACCCTGTACTGGGGAAGGGGAATGAAAGGAGGAAAGCTTTCAGGTTTGACAAGCTGACGAACGCACAGGGCAGTAAAGCTCAAGCGCTAACGCATCACCGCTCTCGGATCTGCTTCTCCACCTTTTTACAAAGGTAGAGAAGTACACCTGCAAGTCCTTTTTTTCTTTTTTTCTTACTCCACGACTTTGCAGTACCTCACAGTATCTTTGTCCCTCAGTATCTGCAAGGGCTCGTCGGGCGGCAGCCACGCATCTTCGAGGTAGAGTTCGCTTTTCTTGGGAACGCCGTACTGGCCCGTATCAACTTGGCGAACTGCTTGATCGTCGCCGTCTCCGCCCTGTCGACCACGATCCACACCAAATTGTGCGCCTCGCGGTGCGGTACGGCGAACCGCAGGTCCAACTTCACTCGTATCGTGGAGCCGGCGTCCGCCATGTTTACGCGGAACGGTTTCGTTTTGAAGCGCGCGCCAGCGCAGCAAGCGTCGGTTTACAGCTCGTAGCAGTTGCGGATCTCGGAGGCTATTTTCTTTATCATTGGAGTAAACAATTACATCACATCTTCATTGTTTAGAACACCACACGCAACTCTATGTTTCGTAATTGGAAACATATTGTTTCATTAAGCGAAATGAAAAACAAATAAGTCACACTTGTTAGCGTTTGTGGCAATGGCCCATAAAAAGCATAGCCTTCGAGATTTCACGTTGCTGTTGGGACACGACTCTGGGGCGATATCTTATAACGGTTCCCGAAGTGGACCGGTCCACTTGGCCTCGCCTCATTGGTCACAATGGCTCTTTTGCTGACGCAAGCGCGGTTTTACCCAATCACGCGCGGGCAAGTGGACCAGTCCACTTTTTGATTAGGCATGTTTAATTTAGTTGCGAAATATTGCAGTTACAATAATCGGTTATTTCTTGGCAGCTTGTTTTGATGGTTATGGACATCTGCTGATTTGCAAAGCCAGTATAACGTGCACGCGAGCCGTAGCCAAGACACTCCTTGGTCATTAGAAGTCTGCCTTGCGGAGGTCGAGTTCGCCGCCGCGTGGTTGGGGAAACTTTTGTGCTAAGCTAGCATATAATGTCACGGCGTGCCGTCGTCGTGTTAGTGCGAAGTTCGAACGCATACTCCCGCGATTGTCAACCCTTCGAACAATACAGTAACACCTGAGAAAAAGCACAGAGACCGGGCTGCTAAGCGACAGTCTTAGCGGCTGTCTGACAAGTTTCCAACGCCGCTGCCTCCACATCGTCACCATGTCAACCATGTCGATACTGAAGAAACGTGGTCCTTCGACATCCACTGTCCCCGTCGCTGAGAACCGCGTGGGATTCAAGATTCCAACTGCCGACGAAATCGACGTCCAAGCTGCGTTCGCCGAAGCCAACAAGTCTAACGTCATGGACAGCAACTACAGGCAGCTGATCAACGTCCTCAAGTCGCCCGACACCGACGTAAGTTTGGAGCTGACTGCGCCCACGGCAGCGACTCGTGCACAGTTTTCTCGCATTTCTGGGGCACTGTTTTTCTGGGAATGCCCCGCTACGTTGTTCCAGTGGCTATGGTATTCGGCTGCTGATCTGCGGGTCGCGGGATCGAATCCCGGCCGCGGCGGCTGCATTCGGATGGAGGCGAAATGCTTAGGCCCGTGTACTTGTGCGATGTCAGCGCACATTAAAGAACACCATGGTAGTCGAAATTACCAGAGCCCTTCATTGCGGCGTCTCTCAATAATCTAGCGTGGTTTTGGGACGTAAAACCCCAGAAATCAATCAATCAATTTTCTGGGAATCGCGATTGTCATGTGTTTCCATCAAGTTCTGGGCAGCAAGGTGAATGGCTGCGCCATAGTTATCTTACGAAACTTGTTTCTCGACCTGTTGTGTTTTTGCGTTTAATCTTTCGTTCCGCTCATTGAGTTTTCGAAACGTCTCGTCGTATTGACGTGGCAGAACAAGCCTGCAATAAAGCCGGTACTGTCTCGGAATGGTGGTTGCGCAATCCACCGGGTTACAACTCGTTGCGCAAGAATGATGTTTGGAGGGTGTTACGAAAATGGTTCACAACAATCGCTCAATGGTCCCGCACTTCGGTGCTTGCACGCGCCCGGCACGACTGCCGGATAGAGTTGAAACCGACTCTCTTCTGAGCCCATTGGGAGCTCTGGTCCTTCGCTCCTGGCTGCCTTTTTTATACCCTTGCTATTGCCTACACTTTGCACCACAAATGTTGCAAGATCATTGGCCAGTGTCCCCCTCCCACTTTGTAGGACCTCAGTCCAAGGTTTTGATTTATTTTCGTTTGAACAACAACATCGATAGCACTGCTTCACTACATTATTGCCTACTCCTTGCACCACAGTGTTGCAAGATCATTGGTCAGTGTAACCCCCATCGCCCCCATAGGATCTGAGTTCAAGCGTTCATTTATTTTCACTTGAACAACATCGATAGCACTGTTTCACTACATTATTTCATGGGCTTGCATTATAATAGAAATGTGTTCCTTGATTTTTGCTTTTAAATAATTGCCGAATTCATCTCTACTACAGACAGTGCAGGAAGTGTTTTTAGTTCTGCTGCTTTTGCCATAATGAGTTTTCTTCTTTATAGGTTTGTCTCTCCATTCGTCATTGTTGCAACCATTAGCACACATATTTTTTTCGCATCTTGTAAGTGACTGATAATGAGCCCTTTCACAGTCACTTCTGTATTTCGCTATTCATAACATCATTGAAAACTCACCACCCCTGTCTTTGCATTTATTGGCCACATTTTAAAGTTTACTCATGGAAAAGGTTATGCGAAGTACTCCTGCCAAACGTGAATATAGATGAATGTGCAGTTGTATTTGGTTGTACTCTTGTCATGATTTCAATAGAAAATTTACAATTATTTTACATTAGTTACATTGTACCGTAAGCAACAACAAAGAGTATGTATCTTTACGCTTAATGCCATGAAATGCCACAAAAATCAAGATGTTATATCAAAATGTTATGTCTTTGTTGAAGCATTTGTTTATTTGATAAAGAGCAAATTTTTTTTTTTTTAACACCTGAGGAGGTGCAGACTCTTTTCTTGTGGCTGGAGGAGACCTTCTCAACCATCTAAACAACAAAATTGTTTTTGCTTTATGTTATTAGCTTGCCATATGGTTTATAACAACTGACTTAGAAACTGGTGATGCATGACGACTGCCTTCAGTCCCCTTGCACCAGAAAGCACCAAATCATCTACCACCTTTCGTTTCGCATTGCTGCATGTGGACTCACTCATACCGGATTTCCTGATTGTGATTTGGAAGCACTGTATTTGTTTGTGCATTGAACTAGTTTTGTAGGTGCACTTAAGTTTTTGTGAACTAAAAGGTGATTTGAGCAGTCTTGCAAAAAAAATAAAGAAAAGCAGCTTTATTACTGCGAACAGGCCATCATTCTGATCCATAAACTGTGGTTACATGCAGACAGGCTTGATAAGTTAGAAGCTAGCAATCATTTCATTACTAATACCTGCATGGTTTAGTTCATCATTTTTTATTTAAACTAGGTGTGCACTCATTGCCTCAGCACTGGTAAGGACAGTAGGTTATGTATTATATAACAAAAAAAAAAATCAATAAAGCAATATTTATTGTATGGTGTTAGCACAGTAAGTTATAAACAACAGATGAAACAGAATGAAAACATGGTATTTATGCTATATCAATGGCAAATTATTAATGGAAACAGAATTAATAAAATTAGAAAAAGTAAGTGCAGGTGTTATAACATTTGTAAAAAGAAAGGTGTGGAGAAGAACTACACCTGATAATTGGGCAGAACCGTCTTTCACACTGGAGGTGTGACCTAACAATTGGTTCCAATCAGTTAGATGCATGTGTGGCATGCAAGGGTGTTGTATTTCTGATCAATCCATGATGAAAGATAAGTCAGTGGTATGGTAAGCTTACAGTGCAGTTGGCTATTGGACAGCTCACTGTGTTCAGCCTTTGAAGTTTGATTGGTGCATAATGGTTGGCTTTCATTTTATTTATTTATTTAAATGTGAGAACGTGGGAGAAGAATGGAGGCTTATGTTCCTCTGGCTGTCTGTCTTGATTTTTGTTAGGACGAAGCTCTTGTGAGGCTGCTGAAACGCATCAAGAACTCTGCGCCGCAGATCGAGAGGCACACTGATGAAGTGCTGGACTGTGTCCTGGTAAGTGCTGATGCGTTATCTCTGCTCTGACGTCCTTGTAGTTCATTCATTCATTCTTCTTGGAGAGTACCAATGTACAGCACTACATGCTATTAATGATGCACTTATGTTACACGAAGAAGGAAAATAAACATACAGCACGGGAAAGCTGTTGCACAGGATGCTGCAAAGAGAGAGAGAGAGAAAAAAAAATAGAAATGATTCAAGGAAAAAATACCAGACGGAAAAGCAAATGCTAGGCTGAAGATGTCGGGATCATAATGCAGAGGTACTTTCATGTGTTCAATATGTGTGATAGAGTCGTAGGTACAAAGCGAATACACATAAAAACTGCTGCTGATTGTGCAACTTTATGGTGAGGCACATAGACAATAGACAGTTACAGCCAACAGGAAGCATGGATGTGAGAAGCAGCCGTGAATTAATTTATGACATAATATGCAGTTATTGGCCTTGTTTCTAAGGGTTTTTATATCAAAAGCACAGTAACGGCTGGTCTGTAAGTATGCCGGTCTGTAGCCAAGGCACCAGTTAGGACGTGAGCCCAGCATTATTGAACTGTATGCAGCAGGGAATTCACAATCTTGGTCAAAAAGGCCCTGAAGATCGCTTTTCCTCTGTTTCGCTATAATGTCAACAAGTGTGTGGCAAGCAGGTGCATCGGTCATCATCTGATTCCTTGATTGTTGTGGTGATACACATTCGGAGAGGCCGTGCTGCATTGTGTAGGTCCCGAAGCCACTGTGGTGTGCTGCCATGTGGTGACACTGCAAGTGAATGAACCACTTGCATATGAGTGTCATATGGCTACTTTCTCACAAGTGTTAATGCATTTTGAAGCTAACACATTTGAGCAGAATGTTTAAAAACATGCCATGAATAGCACATCACAGGATGAAAATGTTGTATATGAAAAAGCAAAAGAAGAGCAAGGAAACAATACCAAAGATAATAATAAATAAGGTTTTTAGGAAAGATGCAAGGAAATTATCACACGAGAATGACAGGCCATAAAATGAACAATACAACCTAGTGGCTCTCTCACCATGGCTCAAATTAGATGCGAGATTGTGTAAAATTTTTTTTTCTTCTTCCTTTTTCTTCTTTTTAGTAACAGTTTGCACTGTATTCAACACTGCTTGCTGCCATGTTTTTTTTTTTTCAGAAAATCAACCTGCTCAAGAGGAGCGTTCATGTCATAGATGCATTCTCTCAGTTGGCCTGCGACATGGTCTTCATCCATCCGGCATTCCTCAGGAGCATTGTCATAGCTCTCCTGGGCACCTTCATGTCGCCAGGTTTGTGACCAAACTGTTGGGGTGTTCTCATTGTGGAATTGTAGACTACATGAAGAAGAACATTTCATATAAATTACACTTTGTTTGGTATATTATCTAGTATGGGGTACCAGAACTCAAAAAATGCCGAAATTTTATTTCTTCAACAGACTGTTCTTATAGGGCTTTGGATTAATGTAGTATCATTTAAGAAACATTGTTTCTAATTAACATCAGGCTTGTTTCAACAAGCAACTTTGCAGTCTCTATTCGGCTTATGTCACTACAAACTAGTTATAGCCGTAAAGGGAGAGCTAAAGTAAAGTCACAGATTCTGGAGTTCCAGTGAAGGTAACGTCACATGCCACTCGACGTCTGGAAATTTGGAAAGTAGCGTTTGGGTAAAACAAATTATGTATGAGTAAAGAAGTGTCAGCTACACTGTCTACCCCACTAAATAGATGCGATTATTCTCAAACTGATATTTCTTGACTGCGCATTGGAACTTTAAGCATTTCTTTTTCAAGTTGTAAACATATAATTCCAGTTGTGAGTAGCAACTAATCCACTGTGCTACTTTTTGGTTATTTTTGATGTCTTAGAGTTCTTGTGCCAATCTATAACACTTTCGCAGGTTCTCTTCTCATCTGCCTGATGTGTGTTTCAACATATTGTGAGCAATCTGGTGCATGTTGCAATTACCAAAGGCATTATTAAAAGGAAGCTGTGGAGCTTGTTTTCATGTTTCTCTGAGGGGCAGCTTTTACCAGCAACCGCCGTCATCTCATTGATGGAAATTAAATTACCTTGTACTGTTGCATGCCATGTCCAGGTCTGTGCTGCTTTTGTGTGCTCTTGCCATCGCTCATCTCAACTTCGCAATTATTTTGCAGAAGCCACCTCAAAGGATGTGCCAGAGCGGGAAGAAAAATTAGAGAGGCTTCATGCCCTGTTTCGGCTTTTGTTCAAGCTCGTGCCGACGTAAGTGTTTGGTATTTGTGTCGTTGCTCTTCACATGAAGGGACACTAAAGAAGTGTTTTCTCGTATTAGCACAGTCGAACCTCCATAAAATGAATGCGGATACAGTAAAACCTCGTTATAACGAAGTTGAAGGGGGAGCAGTAATTACTTTGTTACAACCATTAGTTTGTTATAACCAATATAAATTTTATTTATAGGAATTTCAAGGGGAATTGAGATTTCTTCGTTATATCCGGGTTCGTTATAACGAGGTTCTACTGTATAACGATTTATTGGGTATAATGAAATAAATGAACAGTGGTGGTACATTGGAGGACACTTTAGTTTGAACTTGAGTTTACCCAAGAATTTTGTTTGAATTATCAGATGCAAGTAGAGGCACGGCTCAGTGCAGCATACCACGAAACAGAGGTGGCCAGTTATATCTCGAGTGTCATTGCAACATCAGTGTTTTTCTGTTGTTTCTGCGAGTGTTTCGAGTGCTTTTACAAGTCGTGACTAGCGATTGGCTTCATTTCTGCCTGTTAAAAAATATATGATCATGAATGTCGAAGCTAGAAGGAACCCAAGGAGCTATTCCTGGCGACGACAAGCAAAAGTATGATTTAACAGCCTGAACTAAGCGGTGCAGTTTGAACTAAGCAGCTTTTAAATACATTGCCAATATAGCTGGCCAACCAAAAATTTGAAATTTGTTTGAATTAACCAAAAGTTTCAATTAGCAGAGTTTGAATTATTGAGAGTATACTGTATTGCCATTAAAACAGTGTTATGAATATTACTTGAATTTAAAACAAATGATCAGATTTAACGAGACTATTTCTATCGCATATTGTGTTTTTTATAATGCAGTTTGTTAACTTGTCTAACTGTACCAAAACTGATTAAAAGATAGCAAAATACAATTTAGAACAGGGAATGTAGGAGGAGCCAACATTTCGACAAGTGGGCTTGTCTTTGTCAGGGCGGCGACTCATTCGATCAGTCAATGTATGAAACATTTTAGCTTGAATTGCTCGCAGGGCTCCCACAAGGTTTATCGAGATCCTCGCCGAGGTGTTTCCTTACATGAAACGGGACGGGATCCAGCAGGCTTCGCTCGTGGGGCATCTCCTGCGCATGACCTCCTACATTCCAGACCACAGGCTGGAGTTGCTTCAGCTGCTCACACACAAGGCATTACAGATTGATGTGAGTTGTTTTCTTTTCGCTCATCAAGTGATACTTGCCATGTTTGCTTTTGTCACTAGTGCTTTACTGCAGTACACATCTTGTGTTTCTGTGAAGCCAACATGTATTTCATGCGAAGAGGAGCCAAATTGATGTCTGCTCTTGGATTGTTTGTCTTGTCTCTCTGTTAACATTTGAGCAGCATCTTCTGTCCGCTCAGTCATAAGCATCTGCACCAAATAATTACGCACTTACTGTTGTACTGCTGTAAGTGATCCTGAACACAGCTTTTCTTTCTGCTTTCAAAATTGCTCCATATTTTGAAGTTGTTTCGGCCACTGCTCAACATTTATTATCTCCACTTTTACACTTACACTTGCATATGGGTCAACACGATATTGTGTAGTGTGTCTCCTTTCCTTTAATGCGCAATATTTAGGAGGCATGTGAACAGCAAATTTTTTAGTGTGAATTGAGCAGAATAATTTGCGAATAATGTTCGAATATTTTTCAATAATACCAGGTTAAGTTACAGAGGATCGGTCTACTAAACATGGGCAAAAAGACAAAACAAATTTATTCCGCAATTAGTGCACTCCCACAGTGTTTCCCTTAGAAAAGGAGCAGTTAAGTCTTGGAGAACTGTCCGACAGAGAACGGCGCGTGTGCGTGAGTTCGCTGCAGTACACGGGTGTTAACTTTGCTGCTGGACACGACTGTTAGGTTTGCCGCGGTATGCGAGTTTTAGCTACCCCACAATACACGAGTGTCAGCTTCACTGCAGTGCATGAGTGTTACCTTTGCTGCAGTGCGTAAGTGTTAGCCTCACTGCAGTGTGCGAGCGTTAGCTTTACCACGGGGCATAAGTGTTATGTGGCAAAGTGTACTACGTGTAGGAATGGGCCACTTGTCACCAGACATAGCATATTTGCCCCCTTAAATTCAAACTTTGAATAGTTCAAATAGTAAAAGTTAGTGGAGAATCAAATAGCAAGTGCTGTTCGAAAACCATTCAAAAGTGCAAATATTCACACACGCTTAATTATATTTGTCCAAAAGTGCATGAGTTTCACCTTCTTGCTGATGTGTTTCGGTGCATATGTTTCAGCTGCACTGCCCCAAGGACGAAATCAGTGGTGCCGAACTCGAGGACGAGGACGATGCCATGGAAGGAGATGACATCTTTGAGATGGTACGGTTGTTTATTGCTTTCCGTTTTCTTGTGGAAAGGTTTACATCGGACAGACTGGAAGATGCCTGAACGAGAGATTAAAAGAGCATAGGCAAAAAGCAGGTCGCTATCATGATGGACACGTCTCTATTCATTGCAACCATTGTGGTTGTCAGCCTCTTTTTTATGATTGTGTGGTTGTGTACAGAAGTGCTGATAAAGATACCAGAGAAATTGTCGAAGCTATCCTGATAGCAAAAGCAGGGTATAGGTGCGTCAGCAGCCCTTCTGTTGCTTTGACGGAACGTGAATTGGAATTTCTAGATGCTGCTCGTTTCCACGTGTGATGACGGGGGATTTTTGTGTGCGTGATCATAAATATCGTGCTTTCCGGAAATAAACCATGAGTTGAAAGTTAGCGCTCATGTTGTCGTCTTCCTTGTCCATGTCTTCCAGCACTATGTTTCCTTCAAATGATTACGGTAGCATACACATCTTGCTGGGATTTGAAACTATGTTGAGGGCACTCGTTTGGTCGTCGTCCACTGGGGTCATGTATCAATTCAGGTGAAAATGGAAGGGTACCGTGTACTTAGATTTAGTGATCGCACATTTAATATAAATGTAGTCAAAAACCTCGGGTGAACAGAGTTCATCCAGCCTTCCGAGCATTGGCCTGCCTCATAGTCGAGTGTCATTGCCTTGTTTTCGTATTGTGGTTTTGGCTTATAAAACCTCTGAATTTAGTTAATTGTAACGTAATAATGCACGAACCTTTCTTTCTCTTGTGCGCCCCTGTATCTGCACTATGGTGCGGCATGTTACAGCCTCACAGCTTTTTGGTTTTTGTTGTTGCAAGCCATCTTTTAACAGTACACTACAAAAAGGTTTTCCAATCGGCTCCTAAGAGCACATCCTCTGTGTTCATATTTTGGCAGGAGGCCTGTAATATTTTTCCCCATGTGTATGTTAAGTGGGATGATTTTGTAGTTATATAACAAGGACCTTGTGTATAATGATGATCCTGATTATAAAGTTCCATCAGTTATAAGCACTGTATCTTAGCTGTAGCACAGAAAGCCCTGATATAACAAACAGCTGATATATAGCAATACTGAACAGATGAAACACTTAGCATACTTAAAGATGTGCGGGTATTGTCAAGAGCCTCTGCACACTGGCGGAGTTAAATCCTGACAGCATCATAGAAAACAAATGCATAAGAAACTGCACAAAAGATGGCAGTGCTTTGTCTGTCATCTTTCCAGTCCTTTTATTGCCTGCATTTCTTGCGATGTTGCTTAGATTTAGCATGTATGATGATCACACCAAAGGAATTACTCGTCTAAGTTGCAAGCACAGAGCTGTTGCTTTTAATAAAGTTCTTGTTTTCTGGGTGCATTTATAGGAAAAAGTCACTGGAACAGACTCGGAGTGTATGCAGCATCCCCTCGCCGACATTCTGGATCAAGTTCTCAACCAGTTCTACCTGCACTTTCAAAAACACTGCAACGTCAAAGGTACGCTAGTTCTCCCAAAACAACGCTTCACGGCCACGTGGTTTTCTGAAGAGTGCTGATGCAAGGAATTTGTCCAACATCCCTTTTTTTCAAGCAGTTGTAGACTATAACCAACATGTGAAATCTCAACTTTTTAAAATACCACTACGTGCTTAAATAATGCCGTCACCTTTCATTTTACCCATACAAAATGTTTGCCAGGTGCAGTTTGCTTTGGGCTTAAGGGGGGACACGGCTCTTAGAAACCGAAAATCGGCCGAAAAATCGGATTTTCAAAGTCTTCATTTTCGCGTTCCTACTACCATCCCTCATGTGTGCAAATTTTTACGAAAAAATACCGCCTATTTATGCAATAATAGCGATTTAAAATTTGCTGCTGCAGCTGTGGCCCTTTAAACTTTAAAGTGCCCTCCATTTCAATTTCCTCTAGCTCGCGAACGGCTTGCCCGATCCCAGCCATTTTGGCATCGTTCAAAAGCTCGCGTTTCTAGCTTTTTTTTATGTTCTCAGTAAGCAACCCTGAGCACACTGCCTACTTCACAAAAAAAAAAGTGCGGCGCGCGGTGAGGCGCCATCTTTTTTTTTTTCTTTTTAGCAACGGCGCGGTAAACGTGCCTGGCAAAGCGAAGAAGGTTCCTGCGGTGCATCGCTTCGGCAAATAAAACATAAACGTGCGAAAAAACAAGAAACGCACTAACGCCGTGACATCGCGGGTCCATGAAAGGGATGAGCAAGCGGCCCGCTATCTCACCTGATAACGGCGTCTCACAAGCAGTGACATGGCTCAAGAAAGAACCCGCGAGTAGGGACGCTTGATCGGCTCTTTTCAAAGACCGCGTGATCGTTCAAAGACCGTATGTTCGTGATCATACATGATCGTCGATCTCGACATAGTGAATCTGCCCCTCGGTTACACGCAGTGCAAGATATGCAGCAGAGACGTCAAACTGATAGCAACGAAAGTAGCTTTGTTGAGCGAAAAGTGCAACAAAGTTGGTGCAGGCCGCAAGGCGGGGGGGGGGGGCGTAGGATAGGGACTTTGCTTTATAACTATTGAGCAAGTTGTAGCAGGAGATTTATCTTTGCGGTAACAGGTTCCTGGACCTTCAGTTATTTATTTGAAATCAGCATGTTAAAATACATAAGTGGTGCAAGTTTGATCAGAATCTGAGCGTAAATAAAAAAAATATTTTTAAGTGGGGTGTCCCCCCTTAAAATTTATCATCACTCAAGCTGGGTATGATGCCGCAACAAAAATGGGTCAGAAATTTGTTGTTTGGCAAGTTCCCTGGGAAAATTAATCTAAATATCCAGGGGAATGACAACGCAAAACTATTCCATCATGCTTGCATTTCATATCTAGTGTCAGTATACCACCTTGCTCAGTGGAAATCCTCCAGATCACACCCACTGCCCTTGTTTGTCACGGGATGCAATGAAAGCTGCAGAAACACCCCATAGAACAGGGCAATAAGGGGAGACGCTCCTCAAAAAAGATTTTTCTTTACTTCTTGGCCTAGAACTCTGAAATTTCTACCACTAGTAGAGTTTGTGATGCTGATGCACCGTTGTCTAGGTATTGTGCAAATGTGGCATTATCCTCGCAGATGGCGGCGACATGAGCAAGCTGGACTGGGAGAAGACGAAAGTGCTCTTCAAGGACTTCCTGACCATCTTCGACAAGATAGTCCTGCCAACGCACAAGTGCTGCCACGTGCAGTTCCTCCTCTTTTACCTGTGCAGCTTCCGACCCGTAAGCAGTGCTTCTCGCTCTAAAAGCAAGTGCAGTAAAAACTCGGTAGTAACTTGGATTTCATCTGCCACGGCGGTACAATGGTTATTGTGCTTGGCTGTTGACCTGAAGATGTGCGGCTGCGTTCCTGGCTGCGGTGGTTCCGTTTTCTGTGGAGGCGATAATCATAGAGGTCCATATACTGTGAATTTTCAGTGCACGGTAAAGAACTCCAAGTGATCAAAATTTCCGGAGGCCTCCACTATGGCATGCCTCATGTCTAATACAGTCGACTCTCGTTACAATGGACCCTCATAATCCGGGAAAAAATGTCTGTTTTATCCGAAGTCCGTAATATCCAGACGTCGAACGAAAGGGGGCGGGGTGTAAGGCCCGTGTGTTTATCATCGCTGACACCGCTCAGCTGCGTGATTTAGTCCTTTTTAAATACCTGCCGCCCAATATAGACTCCAAGGCACAGCTACGACCGACAGTGGTAATTTATAACTGTAGCACATGTTCAACTTTCATCAGAAAATGCAACAGTACTAAGTGCAGGAAGGCCTGGTGGGTGGCTGCCGAACCCATGTAAACATTAGTGAGGCTCAGTCCAAAATCTACTAACCTAACAGCTTGCCATCACAAAGCTGCTCATGTTACGAGCTCCCGGTCATGTTACAAAAAGAATTGGTTCCATCTGGGGCTCGTTCTAACGATCGGCATCATAAATTCATTTTTTGCACGGACGCATTTCTGCCTAAGCTAATCCAAGACCGTTGCTAAGCTGAATTAGCACGCGCATTCATACCAACGCACCTCGCGCATAAAAGCTTACTCATTACAACTTCTCAGTGGAACTCACCGGTATTTGGGCTGGGAGCTCTGGAACGCCTCACTTCCATAGCATCGGTCGCAATGCCTAATGACGCGATTGCAGAGAGAACGACGAACATCCAAGGTAGAAAAAAAAACGAACAAAAGCTTTTTATTCACACCTAACTCGAAAAGAACTTCATGTTCAGTTCGCTTCATGAAGCATGAAACGCGTGAAACGCTCCTTGCGCCATCTCGCTGGTAATGAAGAAACGCTATAAGCGCCTGCCGTCTCTAAGTCCTGCCAGCGGTAAAGGGTGTGTATATAAGGCTCGCCGTTAGCTCCTTGAAGAGTCTGCTCTTGGTGGCGTAGTGGTTAGCGCCACGCGCTGCGGAGTGAGAGGTTCCTGGTTCGATTCCGTGCGTCGGAAGCATTTATCCGAATTATTTTTCTTTTGGACTTTTATATATATATACATCTTTATACATATACGGTTCATGACGGCGGCGACGGGGACGGCAAAAATCAGCCGAGACTGTCCATATAATTGCTATCACAATAAAAGAACTTTGTTATCAGTGACTGGCAGCCCCCCTTAGGTCGCTTCATGGAGCCTGAAATGCTTAGGGGGGTTCCCCCGACGCTTGTTTGCCAGCGATACCTTTGTTGTGCACGATGGAACTCATGGTCTGCTTCCGTAGTCCCATCGCTTTGGCAACATCCGCCTGCTTTTCTCCGCGTGCAACTGCACTCACACTTTTCATTTTATCGCTGAGCGAAATTTGCTTCCGTTTTCTGGAGGCCATTATCTCAGCACTTGCTCTCGTGCGGTACAACCATTCCCCACGAAACACAACGACAAAATGGCGTTTGTTATGCTCTTAGTCTGGCTTGGCTAGAGGCTGTGGGCTCAGCTTGGCCAGATGGGCACCAATGTTGCCAGCCGCAGTTTAAAAAGTTTTGCTTAAAATGCCGGCGTGTCAAAGTATGTTGTCAGTTTGTGTCAAAACGGCAAAAGTTCGTTGTATGTGCAACTTTGGCAAAAAACTGCCATTAATTTTGTCCGCTGTAGCCGATAGTCCGTTGTAGCGGGGTCCGTTCAAAGCGAAGTTGGCTGCATTGATAAAATACATGGACCAAACCTGGGTCAAGATATGGTCCATTATATCCGAAAGTCTGTTGTACGTGGGTCTGCTATAACGAGCGTAGACTGTATCATGGTTTTGCTACAGAAAACCCTTGCAATTACTGGTAATTTGGCTTTCATGAAATTGAAAAGAAAAGGAGCTTATTACAGCGTAACCCAATGTAACGAACTTTAATGTAACGAAAATCTCTATATAACGAAGTACTTTGCTTTCTACGACACAGTGTCCATAGGACACCACACATTTTCTTTCCTCCGTGCAACGAAGCACTTTCATCCGCGATTTTGATGCAGCAAAGTTGCAGTGCTGCTGCAGGGGAAGGCTGAGCCAATAAATTGAAACTCTTGCTGGCACGCAGTTTGTACAAGTGCATTTTATGAATTGCGCGCTGTGTCACAGAGCGGCTGCTGATGGAGAGCGGCGTTTCTTCCGCCAGCATTTGGGGCTAAGGGTTAAAGGAGTACTGACACGAATTTTTGACATTCTCGTATTGTTGCTGTAAATGAAAGCACTGGCGTGGAGAACCCCAAAAACAGTGTCATGGTGCCCCGCAACGCAATGAATATATTTTTAATACGCCTCCCTTAAAAGCTGACTTTCGGTTTCGATTTTGAGGGGGTAGTTTCCTAGTGACGTATCAACATAGTCGGATGACGTCTGAGTCACGTAGGGACAGAAATTCTTCATAGCGTCGCTGCAACTCTGTCGTCTTTGGTCAATTACACCTGAGGCACGCAAACAACGGCAATTTCACGGTCGTCCAGTGACTCTGACAGCGATTTCGGCGATTTTTAAGAGGCTGTGTTCATACGTCATTGTAGTGTCCATTGCGCTGCGGCTGGCTTGCAGCGCTGGGCGACGAAAAACTTTAAAACCAAACTAAAATATTTTGTACATGTTTCCTGGCTTCCATGTGCGGAGGGCGCTAACAATACATGGCTAGGAAACGAAAAATGTATATTTTGCGCCGCCGCAAAATCGTGTCAGCACTCCTTTAACCTCAGTGCTCACCTAATTTTCAACTCAATTTTCTTTCTATGGCTACTCCTCAGGCGGCCTTGGCAGTTGCATTCCTGGACTACCTCTGGAAGAAAGTCCAAAACCCAGCCACTTCGTGCATCGTGCGACAGGCGTCGGCATTCTACATCGGGAGCTTTCTGGCTAGAGCGAAATACGTGCCTATCAGGTGTGCCATCCATTGCTTTTTTCTCTCTCTCTCTTTTTTCCTAGCATATTTAGACTTAGTCAGGCAGGTGGTCAGAATTAATCTATACTTGAGGTTGTGATCATGAGATTGTGCTCTTTGCACATATGTGCAATACTCTAGATATCCTTACGTAATTAAATACTGTTTTGGTGCTATTAATTTGTCCCTTCACCTGTTATATATTAATTTCATTTTGAAGGTGCTATTTGTAATGACTGCTCTCTCAAATGAAATAATTCAACCCTTGATATAATGAATTTGCATATCACAAGTTAGTAGTTATAACTAAGTGAAATATTAGCACTGACATTAGAACAGTGCTAAAAATATACATTTATGACAAACCAGCAGATATAACCTAGGCTATTTCCATGTTATATAGAATCCATTATAACATACCTGTGGCTCTGCTATAATTCATTATAACTGTGGCTTCCTGCATGATGCTGACATTATCTGTAAATAAATAAATTGATTTTTTGCAGCACGGTGTGCGATTCCCTGTCTCTCATGTGCCAGTGGGCGCATGGCTATGTGGCGTCGCTGAACGACAGTGGCTTGTGTCAGCCCCAGCATGACATCCAGCGGCATGGGACCTTCTATGCCGTCTGCCAGACCGTCTTCTATGTGTTTGCCTTCCACCACAAGGGCATCGCAGACGGTGCAAAAGGTGAGGTTTATGTGACATTGGTGTTTTGTTGCAAGACAAGAAGTCTCGGCTTTCATTCCAAACATTGCCGGGGCCCCTTCCTAGAGGCATAATTCGGAGCATTGCAGGCCAGTCGTAACCACCATTTTATTATGCCTTTCAAGGGCGCAGACAGGTGCACTCAAGTGCACATACTTCCCTTGCTCAGTGGAAGAATGAAGTAACAATAGATTCCTCTAGTGCATTTGAAAATTGTGTTCATCTATACTTTTCACTGAGTAATTTTGACACTTCTGTCCCGTTCAGGCTCGGCCACTCACCAATGGTGTGGTTGCTGTGTGTGCTTGTACTGGCGCTTTTACTTGCTATCTTTAAGGGGGGACGCGGCTTTCGAATCGCGAGAAAATGCCAAAAAAATCGATTTTTTGAAAATAGTATGTTCAGTTTCTGCAACTCTTTCTCTCACCCGATTCCAAAATATCTTTGCAGAAAACCGCGTAGAAATGCCCTAAATAATTCATTTTTACTAACGAAGGAGGCGGAAAATCATCGCGCCAATAACGAAAAAACTGCGTTTTTCAAACCGCAATAGCTCCGCGACTACGCTACCGGCCGCCGCCATCTTGGGCGCGTTGAAAATAGCAGTTCTCGTCTTCAAATTTCCCGCTTCAGCAGCTCCTCCCCGCCAAAACAAGCGCACAAAAAGCAAATGTTCGGAGGTCGTTTTGAGGGCTCCGACTGGCCGCGTCCGCCATATTGCCCGAGCGCGCTTCGCTATTGGTCTGACGCTCCCACGTGGGGCGAACGTCGTCTGCTGCTTGCGCGTCCCGAGGTTACGGCTGTCGAGTGGCGCTACGTAGTTGCGTGTTCGCATTCGCTCTGTGGTTGCTGATCGACGCTCATTGAGAACGGAACTACGTTTCAGTTTGGCAGGCGCACGGGACACACCCGCCGCACGTACGATCGCGATAAGGATAACGGCGGCGTGCCGCGAACATTGCAAGCGCGTCTCCGACCGACAGACATTGGACCCGCGGACGTTCCGCTTATCAGCAGCGCGGTCGCGTCGGACTACGAAGGCCAGCATGTGGCGGCACCGCGGACTCGCAACCGAGCATTACGTGCGGTAGGCGGTACTTTGACGCCCCGCGCCGCGTCCACACACACCGCACGCCTACGCTCGAGTCGCGCTAGGCCTAACTGCGCAGCGGCTGCTGGCGGAGGCAGCCGAGCACGTCGCACGGCGGCTTTTCGGATAAGTGGCAAGACATTTCGGGCATCGGCTACTCAAACCGCGAGGCCAAGCACGTTGCGCGCCGACTATTCGATACGCGATCGGCATTTGTGCAAACGCCGCTACAACACAGCGCGCGTAGACTTGGACCCCGCGATTGCTCAGATCGCTCACTTCGCGGACAAATGAAGTGCGGTCAGCGAGCACTGGTAGTGTAGTTTAGGTGCACTTTATGACTTGCTTAGTATCACTGAGAGTTCTTGTGAACGTTCTGACACCTGTATATTGTATGCCTCGCAGGGTAGCCAAGGGAAGAAGACGGAAGGGGGGGGGGAGGGGGGGTCGCGTGAAACTAGCTACTCCAACCTCATGCCTCAACTTCTTGCCTCATAAAATAAAGTACTCAGAAATCAATCACAGTAACTATGTCTTTACCTTGACTGTCTCTTAATTCGGGAAGGAAGTATAGCTGTCATGTTGAGAGTCATGTGTTGCGATCATAATTCTGTGATTATTCATTATTGTGCAATCATATGCAAGACCACTAATTACATTTAGCATGAATCCGAGAAATCTGGTAAATTACTACAGTTAGTGGACCCAATTGTATAACAAACTTTATATTCTGCAGTGTTGTTTACACCACCCCTTCATGCAGGTAACTTGCATTGAAATTTATGCATACAACATGTCATTGTAAATCATAAAAGGAGGCCATAAAAAAATAAAGATGGGCAACAAAGGCACATCAGATGGGAGGCCACATGTCCACAAGTTCTAACGTCACAAAACAAGCCAAAAATTACAGTAATGGTGTGCTTGAGAGAAGTTAAGAGGTGCTTAAACTTTAAGAGCATTTTCTCAAAACAGTTTTTTTGGCATGTCGCTTAGCTCGTGGAGCAGATATCTTGGCAGCTACTTCACAGATTTTGATTCCGTTGTTTTGTAAGGCTCCTTGAACTCTGCTTCAGGGGGAGACACTCTTCTTTTTTTCATTTATGCTTTAAAATTTTTGGTACGGTTTCTAGTTTCCAGTGCAAGTTGTGCTTATTGCAGTGTCGCTGGAAAGAACCTAAACTACATATCTTTGTGTTGCAAAAAAAAATATTTTGGGAGTGTCACC
>JABSTT010004400.1:0-23252 GCA_013339685.2 Hyalomma asiaticum | reverse complement strand
CCATGCTGGCAGTATAGTTCTTGTGGACGCAAAGACAAGACGAGGGGTCCTGTTGAAACGTCGTGTAATTTGTTATGGTGGCACCCTTTCCTGGCTCTTGAAGGGCCACCACGGCGGGCATTAGCTCAAAGGTTGAAATGAACAGTCGGAGGCTGGCCCGCTTAGCACGGGACCTGAGTCCCCGACAGTTCCACTGTGTTATTAGTGTTTGGGAAGCCAATTTAGATTTGGGGGATCGCCTACATGGAGGGTGTCCCGCCATTATCGGTGTTAGGAATTTCAGTTGAGGTTGTAACTCCGGAGCCGGCTCCCTGGGCTTGTACTACTGTCCCAGAGACAGAGCTACTGTCCTCAGCGTCGTTAAGAGTAACTGTACGACGAGATAATTTGCTTGGGCGGAAAGATACATCTTTTAGGCTTCCCTTGCGCGCTGCACGGGCGAGCACGTTGGGCAGGGCCTCTGCTACTTGAGTTAACTTGAACATTTAACTGATTAGTAATTTGAGCCATGATTTCCGCTGCCAATGCGTTCATCATGGTGGCAATTTTGTTTTCAAGGCGGGACTCAAGGGCGGCAATGGAAGATTCCAGAGTCGTCGGTGCCGCCACCTCGCTCTCCATGCTTTCCGCATGCGGGACAGGCTGGGGAGGGCGAGTGGATTGTTTTTCAAGAGCTTCAATTTTGGCTAAAAGCATCTCGTTTTGTGCCCGGAGAGATACCACTACGTTATGGAGCTCAGCGTCAGCTATTAAGCGAGAAGGAGAGGGGGAAGAGGGAGAGGAGGAGGGAACCCTACTCGTGCCGCTCACCTTTTTGTCATTTTTGATAGGGCTTGCCCGGGCGTCGCCCGCGCCTTGCACCTTGGGTTGTTGCTGCTGGGAGCGGCTCTGGTTCCCTTGGCCGCCGTGTGGGGGCGCTGGTGCTGCTGTTCCGCTATTTATATAGAAAGAGCGTTGACACGCAGTGGAGAAAGAGAACTAGGAGGCTCACCAGTAAATATACGGCTCTAAGAGAACTGACAACAAAGAGTGTAAAGGGAAAAGTCAGAGAAGCGGAGAAGATTTACTGGAGGACAGCGATGGAAAAAAAACCGACTCTGAATAACTACCGAGAGGGCAAAAACGAAATAAAGAGGGAGGCATTTTATGATAATTCAAGAGGAAGCGCTTTATTGTTTGAAGCGAGATCGGGCTGCCTTAGAACGCGTGTTTATAAAGCGAAATTCAGTAAAGAAGAAGAAAAATGCACATGCTGTGAGGAAGATAGGGAAACGACAGAGCATGTTATGATTGAATGCGGAAATATCCACCCAGGTGTACGTTTGGGCACCACCCTACATGAAGCCTTGGGTTTTAGGGCGAACAACGGGAAGCTGAACATAGCCGCGATTGAAATAAGTAAGAGACGGTTAGAATACTGGTGGCAGAAAACTAGAGAGAACGGACAAAAATAATTATAGGGAAAAATATGGAATTTCTGCCATAAGGGGCAGGGAACTGGGATATGAAATTCCGTTTTTGATATGGCATGATCGATTTGATTGAAGTAAATTTAAAAGGCATGAGGAAAATTAAAAGAGAAAAAAAAAAGTTCTTAAATCTTCTTACGAGCCTGGTGGCGCACATGTCACCGCCCCGTTACAAAGGGGAAGCTCATAGCATCCATCCATCCATCCATCCTCGCTTCTCGGCGAGCCCGCTGTGTGGCGCCTGTGCAGAGTTAACGTCATTCTGTCGCGGTGAGTCATCACCGCCAATGACGTGTGTTGGCTGATGTGTCGCCGGCTTCTTCGTTGAGTTATTCTTCGCACCTTTCTGTGGGGCCATCTTGGTGTCCTTGCGGTACTTCGCCGCACAGTCCTTTGAGTTTGTGGCGTGGTCACCACCACAAAGTGCGCATTTTACGTGACACTCATGAGGGGCCCGCACCCCCTCCACAAATGGTGCCTGCTGTCCACACAGGCCACAACGATCTTGGGATGGGTTGGGGCATGTGTCCGCCCTGTGTCCCACGGTACCACACACGCCGCAGGCAGGGACTGTCCGGAAGTCGAACCTTGCAATCCAGGTGGACACGAAGGCTGTTGCAACTGTGGACGCTGACATGTCGGCGATGGGTGTAGCTGGTCACCGTGTGTAGTGGTCGATGCATGTCAGTACGTAGCTGTAGCCCTTGAAAGATGGGAGTAGGCCGATGAAGTCCGAGTGCATAGTGTCAAGACGCGCGTCCAGTGGGAGGAAGGACTTCGGATGGGGGACGGGACGGCGATGTATCTTGGAACGTAGACACCGCAAACAGCAGCGCACCCAGTCGCGAACTTGTGCGTTCAGCTGAGGCCAAACGTAGCGACTGGAAATGAGCTTCTGTGTCGCGCGAATTCCGGGATGCAACAGACTGTGTACCGCATCGAACAGGCGTCTGCGGAGTGGTGCGGGAATGAAAGCTCGGGGTGTACCGGTAGATTTATCACAGACTACCGATGTACCATCTGAACTCAAAACGACGTCCTCCAGTTGCAGGAACGTGGATCAATTTCGGAGGGTACGTAGCTCGGTGTCGTCACGCTGGTGACTGGCGAGTAGGCCGACATCGATGATGGAAGGTCCTGCGGTTAGTGTGGAGACTGCATCGACGCGGCCCAGAACATCGGCAGGAATGTTGTCGGTGCTTTGGACAGGACGGAACATTGTTGTGAACTCCGAGATATAGGAGAGATGTCGACTCTCGCGAGGCGAGTAGCAGGACGCCGATCGGTTCATTGCGTGCACAAGGGGGTTATGGTCGGTCAAAGCAGTAAACTGACCGCCTTCTAGGAAGTGCCGGAAGTGGCGGACAGCCAAGTACACGGCGAGTAGCTCGCGGCGGAAAACGCTTTAACAGGTCTGTGCAGGCTTGAGTTTCTTGGAGAAGGAAACGAGTGGATGTCATGTACCATTGATCAATTGCTGCAAAACAGCGCCAACACGTTGTTCGAGGCGTCCGTCATGAGAGCAGTAGGTGCATCTGGCTTCTGATGTCTCAGTGGTGTTGCACTGGCGAGGGCAGACTTGGCTCTTGCGAATGCGTTGGCGGCTTCTTCAGTCCACTGAAGCTCTTGCTTCCGTTTCGAGCTTAGCAAATCGTCTAGAGGGGCCACAAGTCGTGCACAATCAGGTATAAACCGTCGAAAGAACTTGACGAGCCCTAGAAATTGTCTAAGCTTGGTTACTGTAGTGGGCTGTGGAAAATCTTCAACTACGCGAATCTTGGACGGCAGTGGCCGAATGCCGTTCGCGTCGACATTCGCCTCGACTACGTCTCCAGGAAACTCCAATTCCTGTCAACCAAAATCACTTTTGGCGGCGTTGATGACGATTCCTAGGCTGGCAAGGAGGGCGAACAACCGGAGGTGTTAAAGATGTTCTTCAACGGAAGGACTTGCGCAAAGGAGGTCGTCGATGTTAGCAAAGACGAATGGCAAGCTTGGGGTGACGGGGTCGATGAAACGCTGTAACAATTGGCCAGTGTTTCCTAGGCCGAAGGCCAAGCGGAGGAATTCAAAAGACCAAAAGGTGTGGTGATAGCGCTCTTCGGGATGTCTTCCTCGGTGATTGGCAGTTGAAGATAGGCGCGAATAAGTTCAATCTTGGAAAAGATCGTCGCACCGTGCAGCGCTACCGTGAAGTCTTGGATGTTCGGAAGCAGATAGCGATCGGGAACCACGATGTTGTTGAGGGCCCGGTACTCGCCACATGGACGCCAATCTCCAGTCTTCTTACACACCATATGAAGCAGAGACGCGCGGTTGCTAGAAAAAGGTCGGATGATACCGAGTGCGAGCCTGTGTTCGAACTCCGCGCGAGCAAGCTTGACTTTCTCAGGGGAGAAACGCCGAGGTCGAAAATAGACCAGAGGGCCAGAGGTGACTATGTGGTGACAAACGTCGTGTTGGACCGGTTGCGTCCAGTCCGGCTGGCGTGTCAGAGTAGAAAACTCACGGAGGAGCTCGGCGAATGGTTCTCGCAGCATAGAATATATGGGGGCAATCGGCGATGTGGTTGTTGCAGGGAGCCGGTAACGGTCAGGTGGGCGACAGTGTCGATAAGACGACGATGTTTCACGCCGACAAGGAGTCCATTGTGGTGCAGGAAATGAGCTCCGAGGAGAGCGCGTCGGACGTCTGCAACCAGGAAAATCCAGCGAAACGCTTGGCGGAGGCCAACACTGAGCATAACAGAGCGTCATGCGAAAGCGGCAATCTTGGTATCGTTGACGGCTTGCGAAAACGACACAGGTGTCGCTTTTCGGTGGGAGCGTTGCGTATGAATGATGCTTACGTCTGCTCCTGTGTCGACTAGGAAACGTTGTCTGTGGCTCTGTCTGTAAGGTAGAAGAGGCGACTTGTGAGCTGGGCCGTACCACTTGTCGCCGTCAGAGGTCGGCCGGCCTGTTTCTCTGCCACGCACACGCGCGCCGGCAGTGACGAGTGTCACTCCCAAAACAGCGATGGTAGTAGAAGACGCCAGCCGTGGGCCACGCGTGACGGCTGGTGGGTGTGTGTCTCGGCTTGCTGGATCTTCGGTTGCGTGAAGAACGATGCGACGAGCGACGATGTTCAGCTGCATAGACGATGCGTTCGAGACGCTCACCAGGGCGTCGAGCGGCGATTGCGCTGACGTCGAAGATGGCAGTGTTTGCAGTGCAGTCTCACCAGTAGGCGCTGTCTTGGCTGCGATGGTTAGGGCGGCTACTTCCATCACCCTGTCGGCCAACGCGGCAAGTCCGGTGAGGTCAAATGGCAGAAGCTGTCGCCATAACCATCTGCACGTTCGCCGGTAGTCGTTGTAAAAATAACGCGAAATAACTCGTGTAACAGCGCGTCGTCGATGCATCTCTCATAGTCTCCGAGCAGCTGCCTCATTCGGCGAAGTTGACTGGGGCGTCGGTCGCCGAGTTCTTCAGCGGACAGTGTAACATTCGCCGTGCCCGCCCTCCGTCTACTTTGGCCTTTTGATAAGATTGTCCCCGCTCGCTGTTATCTCGTTTTTTTTTCTGTCTTTGCTGCCAACCTGCGGTTGGCTGCCCAACGCTTAAAAACGCGTCGCAAGCAGTATAAAGGGGGATTTCTCTTCCTAGCACTGTTCGAGTCGTCTATTTCCTGAGCCGGCTGTCGTCCAGCCGCCGAATACGTAACATCTGGTGGCAGCGGTGAGGGCGGTATGGAGGCGCGTTGTAGGCAGCCTTGACGTCGGGTTTGGTGAGAGTACGGCTTACTTGACATCATTCGGAGCATTAGCAGCATTTACTTGGTGGTCGAGGTTCTTTGTAGTTGTTGACTTTGCTAAATAGCAATACATATCCCAGTGGCTCTTGTTTACAGCAGTCATGATCCTCACGCCGTTAACGAAGCCCAACCTAATGTTGCTAGCTGAAGGGCTCGGTATAGCAATACAGAAGTCGAAGCGGAAACCTGAAATTATCGGAGCGATATCCAAATGCGTCGCTAACGACGACGAAATCGAAGAGTGTTGGAAAGCAGTCTCCGAAAGACTTAAAGAACGAGAGGTAGAGCTGAAGCTAAAAGAGATGCAACTGCATAAACTTCAACGCAATGAGAGCTTTGACATGCGAGGATACGTGCAACATTTCAAGGCCGGCAGTAACATTGTATCTCGTCAACTTTGAGAGGACGTGTACAAGAGCAGCACTTGCAAAAGAGACTTGGTCGCAACGACTCTTGACATTGCTTCCAAGTGAGGCAGCCGATGCAAACGCGAGAATGTCAGATGAAGATGCCCGTGATTACGATAAAGTTAACTTCAGTTGAGGCGAAGGTACAGCATGTCAACGGAAGCCTTGAGGATGGAGCTTCGTAACACGCAGCGTGGCCGAGGGGAGTCATTCTCAGAATTCTCCCACAGATCCATGAGCTTGTTAGAGGAATGGCTTAAGAGCGCCAACGCATACGAGGACAAGCAGCTATGATTGAAATGTTTGCGCTCGAGTAGTTTTATGCGGCCACTCCGGACAAAATCCGGACCGCCTGTGGATCAGGACAAACCAAACGTAGAGACTTTGCAAACGGCAGCTAGCTTGGCTGACTAGTACCGTTCCCGTAGAATGGGAAGTTCGGAAGAACAACAAAAGAAGCCGTCAGGACAACTGAAGAAGTTTCACAAGGAACGAGGGAAACTAACCGAGGGAAACCAGACAGTGTTCCCACCCAAGGGAATGCAGTCAATGCGAGTGAACCGAAAAGTTCCAAATTCGAAGAAAAACAACAGTTCGTCTGTTATAAGTGCTAACAACCAGATCACATGGCCGTCGGTTGCCGACAGCCAGCAGTGTCCGTCCATTGCTAACCAAAGAGAGTGATTTACTCTTGGCCTAAACATATAACATGAAAGTGAACGGCATCAGTTGCGAGGTACTGTGGGCCACGTGAGCAACGTTTGATATCGTCCATCAGTCGTTTGTTAAGCCTGAGAACTTCACAGGTTCATGTGTATGGGTGCGTCAGGCACTAGAGCCAGACGAGACGTGCTTCTCGGTAGCCAGAGTCGAAATGACGGGTGCCTTCGGCAAATTTGAAGCCTATGCTGCGGTTTTCTATAAGCTCCCTCAGAAAATTCCTTACATTTTTTCTAACAGATCAATGAGGGACTTGCAAAATGCAGGAATGGAACTTCATGCAAATCCTGTAATGGTCGTCTCGAGGTCCCACACAAGAGCGCAACCTACCAGCGCTGCCTCTGCCGCCGAAAGTCCAGACCAAAGCGAACCGTCACAGGCTGCTGTAGCAAGCGAATCTGCTCCTATCGCGCCTGCCGTTGAACACAGCACTCTCGTCGGTGACGCGCTCCGAGGCGAAGCAACAAGCCCGGTCAGTAAAAATTTTCAATTTCTGGCAAGGGTAGACAAGAGCGCTATCGAAATTGAGCAGGCTAACGTGGGGTCGCTTCAAACGTGCTGGGAAAAATCAAAATGGAAACAAAAAGGACGTGTGTCATTCGTAGTCAAAGAAGGCATCTTGTACAGAACATTCATAAACAAGAAAAAAAATGGCAGATCCCACGTGCAGTGGGAATCAAGGAAATGCGAAGCACGCATCAGGAACGTAAAATGGATTTGCACTGTCTCGCTATACCGAGTTTGGCACATATTAATTAAACGAAACGGCCACAAGAGCACCAAGGCTGTGGCACGTAAAACATGCCGCTCATGACACGCATGTCATGAATCTAATGTTATGACCTGTCATTTACGTTCTTCATGGGGTCGTCTTGTGCCTTAGCAGTATTGATAGACATCCCATTAAGGAAATGCGTGGCATGTAAATCATGCCGCTGATAATACGGATGTCACGATTTTCATGTTATGACCTGACATTTATGATCGTCATGCAGTGTTGTGTCATACCAATTTTTGTATGCATCCCATTAACGAAACGGCAGTATAGCGCCAGGACCGTGGCATGCAAATGATGCCGATCATGACATACATGTCATGATTTTCATGTTATGAACTGTCATTATGATACTCATGAGGTCGTTTTGTGCCACAGGAATTTTGGTATACATTCCATTAACGAAACGCGTGGCATGTAAATCATGCCGCTCATGACATGCAGGTCGTGATTTTCATGTTATGACCGGTCATTTACGTTCGTCATGCCGTCATGTTGTACCATACCAATTTTCGTAAACATCCCATTAGCGAAACAGCCAGGAGAGCACAAAATCGTAGGCGGCTAGATAGATAGATAGATACCCAGTTCAAAATCCCACCAGAGTGGGTCTGGTGTGTTGTGGTGTGTTTTGGTGTTAACACCAGAATACACTGGTGTGTTCTGGTGTACACGCCAGAATGGGGTGGTGTGTTCTGGCGTAAACACCAGCCTGGTGTGATATGTTGTGGCATACCCACCAGACTGGTGTGGTGTGTTCTGGCGTACACGCCAGCATGGGGTGGTGTGTTCTGGCGTACACGCCAGCATGGGTGGTGTGGTCTGGCGTACACACCAGCCTGGTGTGATATGTTGTGGCATACCCACCAGACTGGTGTGGTGTGTTCTGGCGTACACACCAGCCTGGTGTGATACGTCGTGGCATACCCACCAGACTGGTGTGGTGTGTTCTGGCGTACACGCCAGCCTCGAGCGATGTGTTTGGAAAACACACCAGTCTGGTGTGGTGTGTTCTGGTGTACAAGCCTCGTGGCGTGGTGTGTTCTGGCGCATTCGGCACCCTGGTGTGATTGGCTGTTGCGTACACGCCAACCTGCGGCGTGGTGTGTATTGTAGCGCGTTCGCTATTCTGTGAGTACGAAACACAAGTTGGGCATGGTTCTGTTGTTGCATAAAAAGTCAGGTGAATAAAATATCCGAGTGGACATGAAACACACCAAGTTATTCTTAGTTCCTGGAAAATATTGTTCTGATCTGTTTTAAAGCTAATTCCATGTTACCCATTTTATGAAAAGCGTTCTCAGTTGTTATAAATGTGTTAAAAAGCCCGTGTTATAAAAGGCGTTCTCTGGAATACCGCCAATATATTTTGCATCTGTTTGTTTTGATATATGGGCAACATTGTTAATTATACCGAAAGCTAGCTTGCCTGTAAAAGCTGCCTACATTAAACTATATTATTATTATTGAGAATATTATTTGCATTAAATTATTAAATTACTAACGTTCAATCTATTTTAGAATGCCTAATAATACTTTCATGATTGTTCATTTGTTTAAGAATCCATTCATAGAAAGAACGCCTCGATCCTGTATTGTTGCATGCAGGAAGTTTTGAATTTCGCGCTCATCGATTCGTGCCTATCATGAGTGAACATTGTCATTTCTGGTTTTAAAAAAACCTTCGTTAGCATTATATTTGTGCATACATCGCGTTTGTTTTGTTTCGTGTGTTATGCAAATTGATGACGGCGCATTTTGATATAGGTTTGCGAAACAACTTTGCACGTGAAGTGTGTGTAGCGAGTGCGGCCATACGGGGCCATGCAGCTTCGCAACTGTGTGCGTCTGGAATGTCAACAAGCTGTTCGCGCCGGTATCGTTCTCAGACCCCCGAGTGGGCAAAAATCATTTTTAGTAATTTTTAGAGCGTTACTTAAACAACAACACCAAGCAAGTGAACTCTCCATTATCATGGTGACATTAACATAAATATGATTTCAGAAGACACATGGTCACACGAGATAAGTAATCTTGTTTATTGTCATGCTTTCAAAAGCCTTATTGATTACCCACAAGAGTACGGCAACTTCTGCTACTTTGATAGACGTATGCCTATCAAATATATGCAGTAGTGACATCAAAGGAGGTGTTCTAGTTTCAGACGTAAGCGATCATCTTCCGATTTTTTGCGTAATCAAATGAGCTACAATATCGGAAATGCAAGTCGCCAAGATCACTTTCATCGCAAGATTAATGACCAAACATTGGAGAATCTTAGGCTGTTGCTGTTAAAAGAACGATGGCAAGATGTTTATAGTGAATCCGATGCTGGGAGGGCTTACAGTATTTTCTTGCAGCGTATGCGTGATTACTATGACATTTCTTTTCCATTGCAACAAGCACATCGCAGAAACAAAAAAAGCAAGAAAGCCATGGGTAGATAAAAACTTATATAAACGTATAAAGCATAAGAATTCAATATTTCACAAGTTTCTTAGAATCGTGATCAAGAAGTGCTAAAGGAGTTCAAAAAATACAGAAATAAATTAAACAGCGATATAAAAAAGGCCAAAGACGCGTACTTTGAGCAACTTTTTTATCGGCTGCGCAATCAACCAAAAAAAATGTGGGAAACAGTGAACAACCTAGCAGGAAGAACAAAAGGTAGCCAATCCCGCACAGCCCTGACGCATCAGAAAACATAAAATTAGTTGACGATATGAACAGACACTTTATAAAAGCAGGAGCTTATCCACCTGGTGCAGAAAGCAATAGAAAGGATGGTGTAGTTATAAGCGAGGTCAGTGAAACTATTTCCTGAGGCCAACAGATCCTATCGAAGTAGTAGAAGTAATAAGAAAACTAAAACGAAATGTAGCCGCGGGTATAGACGAAATTACTGCGAATGTAATAATACATGTCGCGCATGAAATTAGCGAAGTGCTAGCTTATCTACTGAATTTAAACATTATCTGATGGAATTTTCCCAGAAGAATTGAAAATAGCCCGAGTTACACCAATACACAAAGGGGGTGATAAGGGACAATTTAGTAATTACAGACCAATATCTATTTTAACTGTGTTTTCAAAAATTTACGAACATGTAATTACGACAGATTAGTTACCTTTTTTAATACACACAAGGTAATTGCAAAGAGTCAGTATGGCTTCCAAAGAATAAATCCACTGAACAAGCACTTTTATATATCAAAGATAAAATAATAAAAAATATTGAAGACAAAAACTATACGCTTGGTCTATTTTTAGATTTAAAGAAGGCTTTTGATTCTATAGATCACAAAATTTTGTACGGAAATTGGAGAAGTACGGAATAAGGGGCGTCGCAAATCGGTTGCTTGAAAGCTACTTAAATAACCGTCCAACAATTCGTACGTATGCAGGATGTTTCGTCAAGCTATCTAACGCTTGAACAAGGCGTTCCGCAGGGTTCCAAGCTAGGTCCATTATTATTCATAATTTTCGTAACCGATATAGTTAATATACCTGATTCACCCGAGCTGATAATGTACGCTGATGACACCAATCTATTTTTTAAATCACAGGACTTGAATGAATTAGAACACGGTGTTAATCACTACCTTGTATCACTAGCTTGTTGGATGAACCAAAATAAATTGCAATTAAACGCTGAAAAAACGAAATATATTATATTCAGGTCACGCAATGCATTCATCGATAAGGAATTAACCATTACTTATGCAGGAAGGAAACTGCAGCAAGTAACAAACAGAAATTTCTTGGAGTGACATTTAATGAAGAGTTAAGCTGGAACGCACACATTAGCCAACTGTGTACAGACTTATCAAAAAGTATTGGTATTATGTACAGAATTTCTAAACTGGTTCCCCTATGGCTGAAACAACAACTCTACAATTGCCTTTTTTATTCTAAGCTGTGTTATGGAGCTCTGTGTGGGGGACAACTACCAAAACTAACTACAAGAAACTTGTACTACTGCAAAAAAGAGTTCTCCGCCTTTACTGCAACCACCAAGGAAATTACGCAAACTTGAGGACAGCACCGTTATTTAAAGACATCATATGCTTCGGGCTGATCAAGTCTTTTACATGAAAATATTACAAATCATATACAGGGAAAAATTGTATCAGCACAACGGAGAAACTAGACAACACAACTACCCGATACGCCAAAGATTACGCCGTCCACAACGAACACGAACAAATTATGGTAAACTAACTTTTACCTATCAAACAACTTGCATATTAAACAAATTAGAACATAAGCTTAACTTTCATTGCACAGAAAAAACATTTAAGGTACACGTCAAGGAAGTGCTAATGCAGGAAAACATACGGTATGATGGCTCGTAAAATATACTGATGTATGCAATGGTCGTAGTACGACGATGGAAACTGTACTGATATTTAATGTATTACCCAACAATGTTATGTACCACATGTCTCTAATGTATTAGTCTAATTTTTTCTTGAGTGATTGTTATTCGAGTATGTTATTACCAGTTTTGTATAGTCAAAACTACGTTTCAATATAACATGAACTTTTTGTCAGTTATATTTTTCTCTATTGCTTCTTTTGTGCATGATGGTCTGAATGACGCAAAAAACTAATTTTTTTTCTTTTTTTGGTGCTGTACGAACTGTGTACAAGGGTGTTGGGACCTTTGTCAGGCTAAATGCCTTTAGCCCCAACATCCTTTTGTTTCTTGTACAAGAAAACAATAAAACAAATTTTTGAATTTGAATTTGAATTTGATATGTACTTGTGATGTGTCTATTGATTCAACAATATCATTTATATGCACTAAAAAGAGAACAGGTCCCAAAACACTGCCTTGAGGAACACCGGATGATACTGGTAGAATACCAGACATGCAGTCATTTACTTTAACATACTGTTTGCGATTGTGAAGGTAAGAACGCATCCAGTTAATGGGGGTTAACAGGTAGGCCTAGATTATGCAAGTTAGAAATTGCTGTGCGTGACAAGGTCGAAGGCTTTGCTGAAATCTAAAAAAATAGCATCAATTTGATTCCCTGTATCAAGCGATGAGGTGAACTCATGGATTGTTGTGACAAGTTGCGTTGTGGTCGATAATTTTTTTCTGAATCCATGCTGAATTTGCGACAGCAAGCTGTGGTTTTCAAGAAAAGTGATGATGTAATGTGTGACTATGTGTTCTAATAGCTTACATGAAGAAAGGCCTGTAGAAAGGCCTGTAAAAAGAAATAGGCCTGTAGTTTGCAATGTTTCGACGATCCCCTTTCTCAAATACCGGTACTACACGTGCCGTGCGCCAATCATCAGGAATGAAGGAATTTTCGAAGAAGAAACGGAAAACATTTGTTAAAATGTGCGCAACGGGTTCGGCATGCCTACGCAAGAATATAAGAGGGATATTATCTGGACCAGCTGAGGATTTAGTTTTCAAGTTTCGCAGCAAAAAAAAAACCTTCATAAGTTATAAACTTGGAAGACATTACTGGAAGAAGGTTTTGATGTGGTGATTTAGGCTGCGAAGCAGAAAATACGGAGCAGAAGTATTTATTAAACTGATGAGCGACAATGGACGCATCATTCACGATGAAACCATTTACGGTTATTTGACTGGGCGTAGCATCTGTTTGTTCTAAAATATCGCCAAATTTTTCAGGGCACGTAGTCAAAAATTCAGGCAATGAATGAGTGAAATATCTGAATTTAGCGTCGGAGAGTTTGGAAGCAAGGCTGGCTTTTAATTCAGATATTGCACTAACGGGTTTTTTATGTTTTTTGGCTCATTTTATTTTGCGGTGTAAATGAATGATTTCTCTTGTCATGCACGGGTTGTTTTTGTTAGTACGAACATGAATGCGACAAACTTTTCAATGAAATAATGAATAATGTTTTCCAGATCATCCCAAAGGGTTGGGACGCAGCCCGGCGTGTTGTCACAAAATTCCCACAAACAGTCAAGTATTGCATGGTCATCGGCTCTAGCGAAATTGTTAATTAATTTTTTTCCTTGGGTTTCGTGCGACTTCGTATCAGCAAGCGGAAAAGAAAGGTACACTGCCTTATGGTCCGAGATGCATCAACCACATCCACAGAGTATGTAGAAATATTATTACTAATAAAAATTAAATCTATTACTGAGCGGGCGCTTCCTACTTCCCTGGTGTAATCAGTAACAGTTTGTTTTAGATCACATATGATCATAATATCCACAAGAGGGCTTATGTCCACATCGAAAAAGGAAACGGGGTCACGCCAATGGAATATTAAAATCACCGGCGAGTATCACCCTGTTGTTCGAAAATACAGCCATATGTTCGCACAGTTTGGAAATGTATTCAGGGGAAGCCAATGGAGGCCTATACACAGCGCACACAATAAAGAAATGGCCCCAGCAATTCACTCTGAGAAACAAACTTTCGTGACCATCGATTTGGTTTACAACACCAGACGATGGATACCGTAAAACAATGGCTACGCCACCTTCCCTACTTGGCCGATCACAACGAAAAATGCTATAGTTTGGGGGTATTAAAACAGATGATGATTTGTGTGGTTTAACGTCCCAAAACCAGTTCTGATTATGAGAGACGCCGTAGTAGAGATCTCCGGAAATTTAGACCACCTGGGGTTCTTTAACGTGCACTGACATCGCACAGCACACGGGCCTCAACATTTCGCCTCCATCGAAATGCAGCCGCCGCGGCCGGGATTCGATCCCGCGACCTTCGGATCAGCAGCCGAGTGCCATAACCACTAGACCACCGTGGCGGGGCAAGGGTATTAAAACAGAATAAAAAAACATTATCATTTAACCAGGTTTCCATAATTATGTTCAAGAAGTAACAGTTAAAGTTGGCCGATTTTATTCACAGGGCTCCGAGCGTTAAAATTTACTATCCTTATATTTTTCGTCTCTATGCGCGGTTTACGTCAATGTGCGCTGTCCTGCTGCTTTGGGAGTGCTACACGTTCATTTCTGGCGTTGTCCCATACATAGAGTGTGTCATCAATTTTCAACTTATCATGAAAAAGAGATACGCGCTTCTTATTCACTCGATCACCTTGGGCGCTATCCCAAAGAAGCTTACGCACGCGCAGTGTTTCCTGACTGTAGTCATTTTGAATGAAAATGTTTGTTCCTTAAAGTGTATTCGTATTTTGAATGACAGCCTGTTTTTCATTGTAATCTTGAAAATAGGCTATTACTGGGCGTCGGCCGGTACGACGGCCAGGGCGGTGGATGCGGGCTATAGATTCGCATTTAATTCCGAGTTATTTCTCAAAAATGTCACCAGCAACACTTTTTATTAAAGATGACTCGTTTTCACGGCTGTTTTCCAAAACGCCATAAACGATTATGTTCGACCTTCGACTGCGATCTTCAAGGTCAACAAGCTTTCTGCTTTGCAACGCCACTGAATTCTGAAGGGACAACGATGATGACTGAAGCGCTGCAATTAGCGGTCAGCTTTCTTTTGGTACTTTCATGAGTTGCTCTAGTGATTCGAAACGTGACTCAAGATCACGAATGAGCTGCACACACTCGCTAAACTTGTGTTTCAACTCAGTAACATCAGCGTGAATGTCGGCCTCTCCCTTCATGACATTGTGTAACATATCAACTGTAGAGGGGCCCGGTTTGCTTTCAACATCACCACATATCAAAATTGCAAGAGCTACGTAATAGTCATAGGCAACACTCAGAAAAACGCCTGGGCGCGGCAAAACCAATAAAAACACCTCATCTCCACTCCTAATGCTTGAGAATGAACAACTGACCTGCACAGCGAGGACAAATTTCTTGGTTAGCGGCATGGTCGCAGCCGTTTCGCCGTGCCTACTGGTGAAGAAGTTCTGTGGTAGTGATTTTATACTGTCCGTGGCGCATGACATCACGGACATGCGCAGATCCTGAAGAGGGGTGTCCAACATGCCTGGCGTGAATGTTGATCTTCATTGCGGCCGTGTGTCTGAACTTGCGTTAATCACGAACGGTCCAAGTCACACGTCGCACGATGAAGGTTTTGTGAGAAGGTTTTGTCACAAAGCGAAAATTACGTATCAGTTATTGCCTGGTGATGGCGAAATTCTTGGCGTTGAAATAAGTCTTCCGGGAGGCCAGATGCTTTCAGTGGTTATTGCTTATTTTCCTTTGGGTGTATTGGACACGCGGCCCCTAGATGCAGCTCTCTTAAATTGCGGGAAAAAGATAGTATTAGCGGCGACTTTAATTCGCACCATCTGTCATGGGTATTTAAAACAGATCAGTGTGGAAAACGCCTATGCGAGTGGGCTACAACAAATAATTTCTTTGGTTAAATTCTGGATGTTTAACATTTCCTTCGAGGCCAGTTGAAACCTGCATTAGACCTTCCGTTTTCGGGTCCAGGTCTCAATTTATTGACACGTGCGGTTGTTTCCGCGAACGCCGTTATCACCTTCCTGTGAATCGCGCGCTTGCTTTGATTGTTTTCCGCGAGCGCAGTTATCACTTTCTGTTATGCCAACGCAAGCAGCGTTTATCATGCATGTCACTTCGGGAACCATGCCGACAATTCCTGAAACTTTGCATGCTGACGCGCACACTTGAGTAACTTCTCGAATTCCAGAGATAATGCGAGAACGCGTTAAGCCATGTGTATAAAAGCCGATGCACTGCGCCGCTTGTCAGACTTTCCGTCGACCGACGACTGTTCACGCCGCTGTTGCTGTGAGTTGTGATTGACCTTGTTTTGCTGGGCACAAGTTCCCCCAATAAACAGTTCGCCTGACATCAGCTTGACTCCTGCGTGTGTCACAACCACGCGACATCTGGTGGAAGTGCTTCTCGGTCCATGTACCGTGCGCCCCCGTCCTGCCGTGAGCCAAGCCCAAGGCGCCTAGAGGACGACTCCAACCCGGTACCTCGAGTTCGCCGCAGACAACAAGGACTCCCGCCCGAATACATGCCGCTTCCCGACAAGGACAAGAAAACAAGGTCTGCAACGAAACCGGCATCTACGATGGCGGAAGCAAGATCTCCGGCAACCGTGGTCGTGCACCAGCCCAAAGAGCAACGTACCTTCCGCGGATCGTCGTACGAGGACCGGAAAGCTGGCTGGACATCTACTACCGCGTCGCAGCCTTAACAAGTGGGACCCCGAAGATAAGCTGCGCCATGGTGTGCTTCTTCTTCATTACACATGTATATTTTTATTTGGAGGACGCCGCAAGGATGCAGCTCCCCAACGAATACGTCACGATCTTTACGGAGGAGATGACGCGACTGTTCCGCCACGCCGACATGTCCGAGGAGAAGAAGGTTCGCCTCCTCTTGCTAGAAGTTAAGCAGGAGCTTTTCGCCGGGTTAATAAGAAACCCCCCGAAGACGGTACAAGAGTTCCTCTCCGAGGCGACGACAATGGAGAAGACTCTTGAAATGCGCACCCGCCAATTCGATCGGCGCATGTCGCCAGACGTCGCAGAAGTCGGAGGACTCGGCCCCGGCAACCTACGCGAGACTATAAGATCCATTGTTCGTGAAGAACTGCGCCGGATTTTTCCGTGGTCTCAGCCACAGGTCGCCTCCCTCGAAGACATCGTTCGCGAGGAAGTACAGCGCTCACTGAGCTTTCCCGAACGGCCGCAGCCCCAACCGGAGGCGATGGCCTACGCCGCTGCTGCACGCCGACCTGCCGCCGCTCCTCGCCCACGCCAGGACCCAACGCCTTCGCAGTTTCGTCGGCAGCCACCGCCGCCACCTCCGACGCCATCCCGATCGCCAGTAATCCAGCGCACGCCGAGGAAAACCGACGTTTGGCGCACCCCGGACCACTATGCTACCACTGCGGCGAAGCCGGGCACACCTACCGCTACTGCCAGTACCGTGAGCTGGGACTGCGTGGCTTCGACGTGAACACGCCGCGTCCGCGCCCAGGTGAGCGACCTCGCGACATCGCCGACTACATCGCCGGATCGCAGCAGCAACGACGACGACCATCCCGTTCACCTTCGCCTGGCCGCTACGTCTCCCCAGATCGCCGCAAGTACACCGGCCCCAACCGGGGCCGATCTCCAAGCCCCTATCCGGGAAAGTAAAGGCAGCAACCGATGGAGGTGCGGTTGCTGCACGACGCAATGCCGAAGATCCTCCGCCGCCGCCGACGACGACGACCTCGACGCACGAACCCTCCCGACGTAGTCTCAGCACGCCGCCTGACCAGGGTCTTCACGAGAAAGCATCGCCGTGGACGCGACATAGCAGCGCCGGAGCAAGCCGACGCAGCCGTGACCCGACGCCCCGACCTAACTGGAACGCAAGACGACGCACCACCGACCTCGACGTGGTTATCGACGGCCACAGCTTCACCGCCCTAGTGGATACCGGCGCCGACTACTCTGTCACCAGTGGTCTCTTCGCCACCAAGCTCAACAAGGTAAAGACCGCCTGGGAAGGACCAGATAAATGAACAGCAGGGCGCCGCCTTATAACACCGACTGGAACCTGCACGGCAAGAGTCACGATTGACAGCCAGACGTATTTGGTGAGTTTCGTGGTCTTGCAACAATGTTCGCGAGACGTCATTTTAGGCATGGATTTCTTAGACCAGCACGGCGCAGTCATCGACCTAAGATCCAGGTCAATCACGCTGTCCACGGATATTGCGACGCCGTCAGACTGCACCATCGCTCATGCCTTGAATCTGACAGAAGAGCAGGTAACCGTCCCGCCACTGTCGAGCGTCATCATTTCTGTCGGCACAAAAGCGCCTACCAACTTACAAGGTGTCATCGAAGGCGACCAGCACTTGCTCCTAGACCGTCAGATGTGCGTCGCAAGAGGCATAGCCAAGCTTGATAAGGCGAAGCTAAGGTAATGGTGACGAACTTCAGCAATGAATATAGGCACCTGAACCTTAATAGGGGTACGACGGTAGCGCACCTAACTGAATTTCTGGAAGTAAGCAATGCCTTCGCCCTCACCGATTCTGACGGACCCGTAACGATGACCGCAGTGCCCGCGCCCGCCTTTGACTTGAATCAAGGCCTTTCCAGGCAGCAACAAAAGCAGCTCAAGGCCTTACTTCTGCAATACAAGGACTGCTTCTCGTCGTCTCGAGGCTTCGTCAGACCCCTATCGCGAAACATCGCATCATAACCGACGAATATGCCCGTCCTCTCCGTCAGAGCCCCTACCCAGTTTCGGCACGGGAACGCGAGGCATTCAAGCAACAAGTCGACGAAATGCTGCGTGAAGACATCATTCAGCCGTCTGCGAGCCCGTGGGCATCACCCGTGGCGTTAGTCAGGAAGGACGGAACCCTACGTTTTTGCGTCGATTATCGTCGCCTGAACAAGATCACGAAGAAAGACGTGTATCCTCTCCCACGGATAGATGATGCTTTAGATCGACTCTACAACGCAAAGTATTTTTCGTCGATGGATCTCAAAACCGGCCGCTGGCAAATCGAAGTAGACAAGACAGACCGAGAGAAGACTGCATTCATAACACCATACGGCCTGTTTCGAGTTTAAGGTCATGCCCTTTGGTCTTTGCTCGGCGCCTGCGGCGTTCCAACGGGTTATGGCACAGTACTCGCAGGTTTGAAGTGGCAGACTTGTCTCGTCTACTTGGACGACGTAGTCGTATTTACTTCCAGCTTCGACGAACACCTCCGGCGCTTTGAAGTGTTCTTCGGGTAATCAAAGCCTCCGGACTTACCCTGAAGCCAGAAAAGTGCCGCTTCGCCTGCGAAGAGCAATTGTTCCTTGGCCACGTTATCAGCAAGTCGGGAGTGTGCCCTGACCCACAGAAAACAGCTGCGATGGCCGACTTTCCTGCGCCCACCGACAAGAAAGCAGTACGTCGATTTCTTGGCCTCTGCGCTTATTACAGGCGCTTCGTCAAGAACTTTTCGCGGATCGCCGAGCCGCTGACGTACCTCACGAAGGGCGACGTCGACTTTAAATGGGAAACGCCGCAAGTCGAGGCATTTCAAGAACTAAAGCGACGCCTGCAAATGCCTCCCATACTCCCACATTTCGACCAAAAAGCCGACACCCAAATTCACAAGGACGCAAGCATCACAGGGCTCGGCGACGTGCTCGTGCAGAGGAACGACGGATGAAAGGGTCATCAGTTACGCTAGCCGGTCACTTTCCAAGGCAGAAGCGAATTATTCCACCACAGAAAAGGAATGCCTTGCCATCATCTGGGCTACATCAAAGTTCTGCCCCTACCTGTACGGCAGGCCTTTCAAAGTCGTGAGTGACCACCACGCCTTGTGCTGCCTAGCTAACTTGAAAGATCCATGAGGGGGCCTCGCACGGTGGAGTCTCAGACTGCAAGAATTTGACATCACCGCTGTCTACAAGAGCGGACGAAAGCACTCCGACGCCGACTGCTTGTCTCGCGCCACTGTCGATCCGCCGCCCCAGGGTGACCAGGATGACGACTCTTTCTTGGGACCCATAAGTACTGACGACTTCGCGGAAAGCCAGCGAGCTGACCCAGAGCTGAGAGCCTCATGGACAACCTGGAAGGCAAGACCGCCGACGTGTCGAAAGTATTCTGCAGGGGACTGGCTTCGTTTTTCCTGCGGAACAACGTTCTCCTCAAGAAGAACTTCTCGCCGCTTTGCGCCGACCACCTCCTCGTGGTTCCTTCAACGTTACGTCCAGAGGATCGGGAGCTTCACACGACGACCCGACAGCCGGACACCTCGGTTTTTCTCCCACACTATCAAGAATACAAGAGAAGTGCTATTGCCCTCGCCTCACATCCGACGTCGCCCTTTACGGAAAGACATGCAGAGACTGTCACCGACACAAGATGCCGACAACTAGGCCAGCCGGACTTCTGCAACCCATCGAACCACTTCGATGGCCGTTCCAGCAAATCGGCATGGACTTATTGGGGCCGTTCCCGACGTCGACTTCCGGCAATAAATGGATCGTAGTAGCGACTGACTACCTCACCCGCTGTGCCGAAACAAAGGCCTTGCCTAGGGCACTGCCGCCGAGGTCGCCAAGGTCTTCATCGAGAACATCGTCCTGCGTCACGGATCCCCGGAGGTCCCCGTCACCGACAGAGGTACGGCCTTTACGCTGACCTAACTCAAGCAATCTTGAAGTACAGTCACACGAACCACCGCCGAAAGACCGCCTACCACCCGCAGGACGAATGGCCTCAACGAGCGTCTAAATAAGACCGTCGCCGACATGCTGGCCATGTACGTCGGCGTCGAACACAAGACGTCGGGTGCCATACTTCCGTATGTGACGTTCGCGTTCAACACGGCCGTGCAAGAAACGACGCAACTTGCTCCAATAGGCTTGTCTACGAACGCAGCTCAACAACGACGCTTGACGCCATGCTACCGGTCGGCTCCGACGAAGAAGGCCTCGACGTTGCCAGCTACCTGGAGCGTGCCGAAGAAGCTCGACAGCTAGCCAGTCTGCCTATCAAGAGCCAACAGACGGTCGATAGGCGCCATTACAACCTTCGACGACGCCACACCGAATACCAACCCGGCGACCTTTTCTGGGTCTGGACGCCGATACGACGACGGGGACTCTGGGAGAAGCTCTTGCGGCGTTACTTTTGACCCTACAAGGTACTCCGACGTTGTGGTGAACTGGACTATGAGGTCGTGCCCTATGGCTTAACGTCATCCCAGCGGCGCCGTGCACGACCCGAAGTTGTACATGTGGTGCGACTGAAACCTTATTACGCGCGCTGATTAACCGTTACGTATTGTTAATTTATTGCATGAACTCTTACTTGCATGTCCTGTCTTTAGCATCGGGACGATGCTTTTCAGAGGGGGGTAGTGACACGTGCGGTTGTTTCCGCGAACGCCGTTATCACCGTCGTGTGAATCGCGTGCTTGCTTTGATTGTTTGCGGCGAGCGCAGTTATCACTTTCTGTTATGCCAACGCAAGCAGCGTTTATCTTGCATGTCACTTCGCGAACCGTGTCGACAATTCCTGAAACTTTGCATGCTGACGCGCACACTTGATTAACTTCTCGATTTCCAGAGATAATACGAGAACGCGTTAAGCCATGTGTATAAAAGCCGACGCACTGCGCCGCTTGTCAGTCTTTCCGTCGACCGACGACTGTTCACGCCGCTGTTGCTGTGAGTTGTGATTGGCCTTGTTTTGCTGTGCACAAGTTCGCCCAATAAACAGTTCACCTGACATCAGCTTGAGTCCTGCGTGCTGCGTGCGTCACAACCACGTGACATTATTATCATGGGAGAATGTTGATGTAGGTAAAAGCAGTGATGATGTTCCAGTGCTATTTGAGATAGTATGCCCAAGGTTTGCAATGAATGATGAAACCCAATTGTTCCGATTCCATCGCACGCGTCTCTGCAGTGGCCATTCCTCGTGCAGATGATGCACGTCGACAACAAATAATAAACTGATATTTAATGCTGTAACCATCCGTGAAAAGGCGGTGCTGTCACACGGTGCAACACCAGTGGGAAACAAAAGAGAAAAGAGGGAACGAACACAATGTGCTCCGTACAAGGTTGACAGACTACACAGCAAAAACGAAACTGTAGCTGCGATGGCCCCGATAATGCTTCCAACACACCAATGTTTGATGATTACAGTAAATTTAAAAAATTACTCACGCGCTGAGTTTTGCATAAATAGACGGACGAAAGCGTAAGATATTTGTACGACCATGGACATTTCTCGTAGCAATAAGCATGTGACATAACAGCGAACAAAGACTCGGCGGCTCAGATTTCGCGGAATTACGAATGCTCGAGAGCGTACAAGAGAAGGAAGTCCACATGGAAACAGCTTATGCACAATCAGTGTCCCCAAAACAGAAAAACTGAAAGTGTATTGCGCGGACGTTAAAACGAACCGTAGCAAAAGCGAACATGATTACAGGTTCGCACTTTTGGTCTTCTTTCTGAGTCGCGTAACAAGAGTGACCTATTTCGCTTTTACGAACAGTAAAATATCCCTCGACCGTTAAACATAGATTCAACAGTGCTTAAAAAAAGGAAATAGTGGACTTCCCCAACCATAATTCCCACACGATTGAAGGCAACCCTCTCGTCGCGTCTCCTCAATAACTTGTTGAGGTAGAGATGTACTAACGACGTTGAAAATGTAACGCTGCAGAAATTAGCCTCTGTGGTGTCAGGATTACCAGCAGCAGCCCCAGTCCTGACGCGCTCAAAACGAAGACTCTGAAACCTTTATTTGAGCACTACAAAAGTATTGCTGCAAGGTAGTAATTTTTCTTTATCAAATGCATGGGGGTATAGTACGTGGAAAACTGCTAAGGTTATACCATTAATTAAAGATAAAAGCAGAGAGTACACTCTTGACACATTCGAGCTATTTGGCTAACATCTAATTTTGTAAAACTGATTGAGAGAGTACTACATATATGTAATTAAGAAAGAAAGATTGTGACGATGCACTCACCACGGGGTATTTATTAGGCCTGGATGATGCGGCAAACCGGCCGAGCCCAAAGCATAGATGAGACGCGAGATCACAACCCACAATCGATGAAGAAGAAACCCATGTGATGATGATTATGTACAGATGACGAAGAGTAGCGCATTAAGTGCCCACACTAATTTCCCCGGCGCGAGAGTGGCCAGCCTGGCCGCAGCTTAAAGGGACGGGGACCGCCTTGCGAAAGGCTTCACGCGGGAAACGTGAACGATCTCTGTAGAACGGCAGCGACGGTCAGTTGGAGCAACAACGGGCGTCACACGATAGTTTACAGGAGACGTCTGGGCCAACACGGTGTAGGGCCGATGAAACGAAATTGAAACTTGTCGCATAATCCAGGAATGCGTATTGGGTCCTGAGGAGCACTTCGTCGCCTGGGCGGAAAAATACCACGCGACAACTGACGTCATAGCAATTCTAGCGATCCTGTTGACTCGCTGCGGTGTTGATGCGGGCGAGCTGGCGCGAACACTGGAGACGGGAGATGGATTCCTTACAGGAGGACGAAGGGGCTTTGATGGCCCAGCGAAGAAAGATGCGTCAAGGAAGAATGAGGGCGAGCGGCCGTAGACAAGATAGAAGGGCGAGTAACCGTTGTGCGTTGGACGGCG